>JAJPUD010032908.1:0-11651 GCA_023553655.1 Myrmecobius fasciatus
GTCAAGCCCTAATTTCTTCCACACTAGTTTCCAGTTTTCCCAGCAGTAAGGAAAGACTTTTTCATAATCAGGGTTATCCACAAGTGTAATGGGCTGGCTTAGGAGGGAGTCTTTTTCTCCTCTCTGGAGACTTGCAAGCACATCCTTCTAATATATGTTTACTTGTTAGGAATGGCATAATGAGGGTCTGTTTGGGGTGGTTTGCGGGGGAAATGACAGAGGTAGAAAGGACAGTAAAAAGGGAAGTAATTATCCAGAGCAGATGGTCTTTGTTCTTGAAAATCACCAGGAATACTGTTCAACTTTCTCAGTGTAATAATGATGCTGCTGCATTTATGTATTGTCTCCTCCGTGCCAGGCGGTGTGCAAAGCCCTTTACAAATATTCTCTCATTCGATCCTCCCAGTGACCCTAGAAGGTAGATGCTTTTATAGCCCTGTTGAGAGGCAGGATGATATAGGAGAAAGAGTAATAATAACAATAATCCTAGCCAGCATTTATATGGCACTTCCTTAATTTCTCCTCCCACTTGCAATGTTCTGAGGGCGCCATTTGGAGGGGGAGTCTTGGAGAAGAGACAGGCATCTTGTGTGGGCTGTTATCTCGGACCCTCGAAAATGCTCTTTCTTGATTCTTTCTGGGAAACAAAGGACTTGGAAATTTAGGCCACGGTCTCAAATGAAAAGTGAACTCTGCGGGACGGTTTTGCTTTGTAACTTATGGCCGGGGTGACAGAGACTTTGGAAAACTTGAATTCTGCAGAACAATGAGAACTCTGCTTTAAGTGGACACGCTGGTAGGTAGATGATTTCAACATAGATGGAAAAACAAACAGTTGATCATTCTTCAGTCCCATTCAGTTCAGACCATGTCAGTGTTTCCAGAGTACGCCCAGAATGGTAAAAGTTGGCTTCCAACTGAGCCTTCACTAAGAAGGGGCCAGTCCCAAAAAGGATTTATTTATTTATTTTGGCCCATGCCATTTAAAAATGATAATGAGTACAAGCCACCCCCCCAGTGGTCTGGTTTGGGGGCTTAGCCCATATGTATTTGCTTTTGCACCTGGAAACTCCAGTTTGTTTGGTTAAGGCTGGGGTTTGGAGGTTGGGGGCTGGGGGAGCCAGAATAACAAACAAAAATATAAAATATTGAATGTTGAAAAATGTTTAGCTTGCTACTTTTTCATGAGGATTTTTAATACTCCTGGTACAGCGCCTACATGTGTCTTTACTGGAGAGATGTGGTTTCAGTTTCTTGGGTGAATGTGCATTTTATAAGTGTTTTTTTTTTTAAGGAAATTAAACATTAAAGGAATTTAAGTACTTTACTCTTTATATAATATAACTAAGAAAAGCCAGGAACTTCAGGGTTGGTTTTTTAAAATTTAATAAATAGAATCCATTTTCCACCATTTTGTTTATTATGGCTGGGCCTTTTAAAAGTTAGAGTTTATTTTGATTTTGTTGTATTTCAGCAGATGTGCACAATAAATTAACCTATCTCTTTTCTCCACTGGGGCCTGAAGCAGTATTAAATAACATCCAGTTTCTAGGGCATTTTGACACGCAAGTGATTTAGCTTAATTCAGCTTGTGTTGTCCTCTGAGATGTTGTATGACACTTTGCACATGAGTCACGTGACGCAGGCCAAGCCCTTTGGGCTGGAGGCTGGATGTCAGAGTGAATGTTCAGGCCAGAGGAGCCTCAGCTTATGGAAGTGGCTTCTTCTGGACTCAGTTTCCTCATCCGGGAAGTGAGGAGATGAGACTGGCCAGGACGGCCAAGGGCCTTTCCAACTCTAAGACCCTCTCGTTCCCTCCATTCTCCCACTGCTTGTTACGTGCTGGGACCATGGAGTGGATATCAAGCTGCTGAGCTGGAGCCACGGCCGTCACTTGGGTCATGGCTGAGTCACTGTTTCCTTGGGTCAAAGGGGAATTATACATTTTGAATTCCTCATTGCCCTCGGATCTTGTGGAGAAAGTATTTCATGACTAAGGATAGACAAAACATTTATTGTCTCTGGCTGCAGCCAAACATTGTACTGAGGGCTTGGGGTTATGGGAACCTCTCCCTGCCCTCAGGAAGCTTTTATTCCACCAGGGAGAGACATTGCACATAGGAGGTTCAGCTGCTCCTGGACAGAAGGGGCAGAAATTCTAAGGGCTCTGAGGGGTGGAGTGCCACTGAGGGCAGGGCACTAGGATCCTGAGGTTGCACTAGTGGGACTATAGTGCTCAGGGTCCTGGGGGGCATCGAGGCAGCCCTGAAGGGATCGAGTCGCTGAGTCTCATCTCACCCACTTGGGACCAACCATCGGGAATCTTGGAGAGGCTTGGTGGGGAGGAGGGGGTGGAACTTTCTCTCTTCCTCCCTTTCCTTCTGGGGCAGCCCCTCTGTAAAGCTGGGCAGTGCTCATAGTATTCCCGCCAGGTCTGGGCGAGAGCCCGGAGGCTGCAGAAATGACAGTGACCCACTTGGTGCCTCCCTGGGACAGGGAAGTTAGCAGAATCATGGGAGGCTGTGGGTCTTTCTGCATGCCGCGGGGCAGAATTCTTTCTTTATTATGAGTGGAAAACGTTTCCTAGTAAATGAAGAGCTAGACTCATCATCTGGAAGACGTGGAATCAAATCCTGCCCTTAACCCTTCACGCCTCTGTAACTAAGGGAAACTTTAAGAATTATAACCTGAGCTGTAGCTCGAGGGGATACTGGAAACCCCTTACTCACTGATGTATTCTGGTCATCTAGGAAATGAGAATGCTGATGCACAGAGTGCAAGCCAGGGAATCCTCCCCAAGGCCCAGCACCCAGACAGCTTGCTGCAACGATCTGCCAAGGTAACCAGCCGCTCGGCTCCCGTGGGTCCTGCTGCTCTGGCCTGCCGCTGGGTGCCTGCCCCAGAGGACCAGCAGGCTCGTGGCCTCGCAGCCCCCTTCTCGGGGTCAGAGAGACAGATGCCCTGGCTGCCCATTGTCTATACCTTTCCCTGTGGCGTCAGTGAAGGAGAACGTGATTTTCCAGGGAGCGCTTTGTCCCTTCGGGACGATTGTGCCGGTGTGCACCCCATGGTGTGCTCATCAGCCAGCTCCCATCTGGATGTGGGCTCCTTGAGAGCAGGGCCTGGCTCTGCCCGTGAGTCTCCCAGCACCTAGATCAGTGCTTGTTGACCGGGCCTCAGGAAGTTTGGTTTTTTCCTCTTATCTTATGCAACAGGAAGCATGCTGTGGTTTAAAAAAAAAAAAAAAAAAAGATGCCCTTATTAAAGAAAACAAGTCAAAATGGTGGAAGACGTCCTTGCTGGCAGTGACTGAGGAAGGCTGACAATTGGACGGCAGGACGTTGATGGGGGCTGTAACTGAGCTCATATCCCATAGTAATGTGTTGGGTTCCTGCTTCTCGAGGCTTGGGAAGACACTTCCCTGAAATGTAGATTTTTTTTTTTTTTTGGTGCTTAAATGGGGCTTCCGTAGGCACAAAGCATTAGTGAATATCAATCTGTGGGATCATTCGCTCTCCTTGATAAGAGAACTAGCTTAGCTCAGAGCCTGGTCCTAGAAACTCCCTTCTGCCTCCCCTGAGTGCTCCTGGTGTGGTACCAACTTAACTCCATCCTTTTATCATTTCAGGTGGTTTATATCTTGGAGAAGAAGCATTCCCGGGCAGCTACTGGGTTCATCAAGCTCCTGGCCGATAAGAACAGTGAGCTGTTCAGGAAATGTGCCTTGTTTTCACCTTTGGATCACCGAGTCCCGAGGGTTTATGTGCCCCTCGCCGATTGCCCTGCGGACTTTGTGACGCGTTCTAATGACTACACTCGAACCCTCTTTGTCTGCAGGATTGTGGCCTGGGAGGAGCACAGCCACTTTGCAGTGGGGTAGGTGGTCATGTGTGGGCAGTGAAGCCCCTGGGGCCCCTCATTCGGGGAGGGGGGCTTCATTTGTGTAGTGGACAGCTAGAGGGCTTGCCTGATTTGGATTCTAAATCCGAGTGTTCTTTTACGAGGGCAGATGGGGAGGCTCTTGCTCCTGTTAGCTCCCTGAACATACCTGTCGTGGTGTTTTCCTCTGGCCCTACAAAGGATACAAATGATGTTCCTTTGCAGAGAAGGGGAACTCATTTTGGCCTTGACACTCAGTCAGTTCGTGCTTCCCATTTCCAGATGTGCATTGAAAATCAAAGGCTTTGCTGTGCACTCAGACCAAGTCCCTGGTGGTACTGAGTGGTCCAGGACCTGGGGAAAGTCAGGGGCATTCTCAGGGGATGTTACTTTGCCGTGAATTAAAGCCTGTAGATATTTGGAATATCTTGGGGGATTTTGTTGTTGCTGGTTTAGAATGAATCTTCAAAGTTTGGGCCAATTTAATGATTTAAAAACAAAGTCCGTCATTTCTTTTTCATAGATTCATAAAATGTTAGAGCGGAAGGGGGCTGTGACCCTAACTCACCATGCTGACCCTCCTAAGTTCAGAAAACTCTGATATAAGATAATCTAAACTTTCATTGCCCCTTTCCCAGTTGTGTGGACTGTGTGGAACTAGAGCCCTACTTGAACCCTTGTCAGCTAGCCACATGTACAGGTTGGCCCTGTGATTGCAGAAGAATGGCGTCTGCATGGGCAAAATGGTTGGCTTTCTGGGCTAGGCTGCCTTCCCGGGCTTTGGCTGATCTCTGTCAGAGCCAGCTGCGGGTCACCATTGGGGCGTCTAGCTCCAGGAGCTAAACAAGCTAAACAAGGGTGAAGCACCCTTGCTGCCCTCTCGCTTCTATAGGGGTCTAAACTCTGGTGCCAGCCCCTCCCTCTGTGCCCCTCTTCTCCAAGCTCTAGGCCCAGGTCAAGTCCTGTAGTTCTGGTCCCCCTGCCCTCTTAGTGGGCTTGCCTCAGGGCTGTCCCTTTTTCATCCACAGCGCTGGGAGCTGACTGTGACCCTGCCTTTTGGTTTCTCCTGATGTCCCTGGAGCAATGGGCTTGGCAGAGAGAAAGGAAATTTGTTGGGCCGGGCCGGGGGCAGCTCTGGAGTCGGGGAGGTGCAGCTTTTCTGTTATCTGCCCTTTTGACAGATCCCATTGTGCATCCCCAAAAGAGCCATTTCAGAAGGGTCTGCTGGACTCGGGTGTGGTCAGGAAGCTTTCCCAGGGTGCCTTGATGGGAAAGCTTGAAAGGCTTCCAGGTTATTTCCACCCCAAGTTCTTGGGTGGGAGTTTGCTCTAGATAATGGGTGGAGGGAGATGATGGAAAAAGGATGTCTGCTTTGCTTTTTGTCTTCCTTATCTACTGAGAAAGGAAAATTGAAAGTGAATGATTAGGGAAGTTTGCTTTTTCTTAATGACATTCTGTTCCTGTGGGTAAGGAAGTTTAAACATCTCTCTGGAGAAGTAAACGTCCTTTATTCATTCACCAAACATTCATGAAGATCATACTGCAGGAGATGAGTTATGAGAGTTCATTGATATTAATGATAGAGTTCCCATGGCTTTTTTTCTTCCCAAATCCAGCTGCCTAACCCTCGGGGTCCTTGGAGCCTTTTCAGCTGGAGTGTCCTGCTTCCCTCCAGTGCTTTGGGAATCTGTGCTACATCGTGGAAGTGTTCTTAGGGGACCCCATACCCGGGCCTTTTTTGCTTTGCCAGTTTTTGATAGTGGTGATAATGGCTCTCTGCTCTGTCTTCCTATCCCTTCCTTAATGTCTTGTCTCCTGAAATATTCACATTGCTACTTGTCCTTTATGTTACTCTCTGGTTGGCCCATGCATTCACATATAGGAAGAGCCAGACTAATTGTGTACCCTTGTCTGCAGCCATGTGTGTGTGTGTATGTGAGAGTGAGTGAGAGAGAGAGAGAGAGAAAGAGAGAGAGAAAGAGAGACAGAGAGATAGAGACAGTCAGAGAGCTATACAGTAGAAGAAACTTGGCATAAATGTTCAATTTTAATTTTAATTTTTTCTAATGAGTGAAAATCCATCTTCTTTCCCTCCTAGTCCCTTTTTCCTGCCCACATTGTAATCTAGCCCTTTTTCATTGCAAAAAAAGGAGTACAAAATTGTAACAAACCTGTCTCATTAAGCAAAAAAAATTCATTTTTCATATTCAAAAAGCCTATCTGCCTCTGCACTTTTGAGTCCAGTGTCTTGTCAAGAACTGGTGAGTGTGGGGCAGCTAGGTGGTGCAGTAGATAGAGCACCATCCCTGAAGTCAGGAGGACCTGAGTTCAAATGTGTTCTCAGACACTTAACATTCCCTAGCTGTGTGACCCTGGGCAAGCCACTTAACCTCAATTGCCTCAGCAAAAAGCAAAAAAAAAAAAAAAGAAGAAGAAGTGGTGAGTGTGTTTGAGAATGGGTACTCTGGAATTGTGGGTGGACATTGCTATGGTCAATATTCTGAAGTATTTCAAGTTCTGTGTATTTCCAGTTTTGTTGTTATTGTAGAAATTGTTCTCCTGGTTCTGTTCCCTTCTGTCTGCATCACTTCAGAGAAATCTTCCCAGGTTTTTCTGGAAAAAAAACCTTCATCTTTTCTGTTTTAAAAATAGCATTTTATTTTTCCAACTATATGTAAAGATAATTTTCAATGTTCATTTTTGTAAGATTTTGAGTTCCAATTTTTTTTCTCCCTCCTTACTTATACAATCATTTTTAACATATTTCCCTGTTAGTCAAGTTGGGAAAGAAAAATCAGAACAAAAGGGAAAAACCACAATAAAGAAAAGAACAGCCAAAAAAGTGAAAACAGTATGCTTTGATCTACATTCAGTCTCCACAGTTTTTTCTTTGGATGTGAATGGCATTTTCTACCCCAAATCTAATGAATTGTCTTGGATTACTGTATTGTTGTGAAGAGCTAAATTCTGTCATGTGGATTATCATAGAGTTGTTGCTTTACTGTATACTGTTTTCTTGTCTCTGCTCACTTCACTTACCATCAGTTCATGTAAATCTTTCCAGGCTTTTCTGAAATCAGTCCGCTGATCATTTCTTATAGAGCAATAGTGTTCCATTACATTCATAGACCATAACTTATTCAGCCATTCCCCAGTTGATGAGTATCCACTCAATTTCCAAATCCTTGCTAACACAAAAAAAGCTGTTGCAAACATTTTTATACAGATTTGTCCTTTTCCCTCTTTTATGATCTCTTTGGGATACAGACCCAGTAGTGACACTATTGAATCAAAGGGATCAAAAACCTAATGTTCCCATATTCCTTCCAACATTTATCATTATTTTTTCCTGTCATTTTAGCCAAGCAGATAGGCATTTCTCTAATTTGCATTTCTCTAATCAGTTGTTTTGTAGAGCATTTCTTCATATGACTATAGATGACTTTAATTTCTTCATCTTTACATTTTTCATCATTCATTGGGGAATGACTTGTATTCCTATAAATTTGACTCAGTTCTCTACATATTTAGAAATGAGGCCTCTGTTAGAAACACTGATTATAAAAATTGTTTCCCAGTTTTCTGCTTTCCTTCTAATCTTGGCTGCATTAGTTTTGTTTATGCAAAAACTTTTAAATTTAATATAATCAGAATTATCCACTTTGCATTTCACAATGTTCTCAGACTCTTGTTTGTTCATAAATTTTCTCCCTTCTCCAAAGATCTGACAGATTAACCATTTGCTCTCCTAAATTGCATATAGTATCGCCCTTGACGTCTATATCATGCACTCATTTCGACCTTCTCTTGATATAGAGTGTGAGATGTTGGTCTTTGCCTGGTTTCTGCCACACTGTTTTCCAGTTTTCCCAGCAATTTTTGTCAAATACTGGATTCTCATCCCAGAAGCTGGAGTCTTTGGGTTTATCAACCACTAGATTACTACAGTCATTGACTATTGTGTCTTGTGTACCTAATCTATTCCACTCATCCACTGTTCTGTTTCTTAGCCAGTCCCAAACGGTTTTGATGACCACTGCTTGATAATAGAGTTTTAAGTCTGGTGCGGCTCCATCTCCTGTTACCCACAAGAGTACACCATGAGACTCAGCTACCCTCACTTGTCCAGCCATTCCCCAGTTGCGGGGCAGTTGGTTTCCACTTCTTTGCTCCCACAAAAAGAGCTCCTGCCAATATTTTTATACCTGTTTTGTACCTTTTCATCTTTCTTTGTTGGTTTTTAAAAAGGAACTTGTTTTGGTACTACTTTGTAGCACTCAAGTGTATGTCTTGTGTTTAGCCATGTTTCCTGGGCCCACTAGACAGCACCATGAGGTGCACATAGTTGTAACACTTTCTTCTGGTGTAACTCAGTGGTTTCACATAAAATAAAGGCATATAAGTGAAGAGGTTGTAATTGGACTGACCCAGCTTAAGAGAAAAGGAGAAACATACCTTCCGGTGCCGTTTGTCCCAAGACAAGTAATTTCCCAGTTTCTCTGCTCTGGGTCAGCGTATGGTCAGAACCATGGAGGATTCCAGGGTGGAGACAGTACTTCAGCTCTTGGGTCCTGCCAGGATATACTCCTGCTTTCCTGTCACGTGTGGATCTCATCTGCAGGTGGAGAAGGCCTGCTCTTCTCCTGTTGGTGACCATGACTTGGCTCGGGGTCACTTTTGGAAGTACCCCAGGAGGAGCTTGTCTGCCGGCTTGGATTCTCCAGCACGAGCGAGTGCAGGGTCATCGTCCTCCTGGCTCACGCCAGGCAGATCTTGCCTTCGTGTCTCTTCTGGCCAAGCAGGCTCTTTGTCTCAATGCATCAGCTAGAATGGGAAGAGAATTCATTCTATTTATCCTTGGTGGGGGCTGTAAACTTTGGGGAGAAGTGGGACTTGTTGGAGGAAGGGGTCTCTGAGGGAAGTTTGCTTTTCCCTAGACCGCTCCCCCACCCCGGGTTTCCTCATGTTGTCCTTTTGTTCTTTCCATGCTCTCCATCAGCAGGCTTAGTGGGATGACAGTCTAACCGATGGGTCGTCAATTCAAGGCTTTAGAAGCTATTTCTGCTAAAACTGGAAAAGACTTGAGGCTGGGGAGGGGGCTCCTGCCGAATAGCTTTGCAGCACCCCCTGGTGGTTAAGGAGAACTAGAATCTGCCTGAGAAAAAGCTGCTTCTCTCCTGCAGCTGTGCTGGAGCAAGGCAGCCCAAACTGAAGGGATTAGGGGGTGCCAGACATTGCTCTTTCTGTCTTGGACTTTCACCTTGAACTCTGTTGATAGTCATTGTTTTCATGGCCTGCTTTGGACATGTCATGGTAAGAACCACAGACTTTTAGAGCCAAAGCAGAACTCTTAGAGTTTAATAATAAATCCCCTTTAATTAATACTGATCTTTCCGCCCTCAGACTTAGTCTTTACCCTAGATAACTGACTCGCCTTTTCTCCCTAGTCTGCCACTTTGGTATTGTCTTGCCTTCCTTTTCCTAATTTTTCTGCCTTTGATACAGTCTCTGTTGTGATGATTTAATTTGAGTATCAGTTGTATTTCTTGTCTTTTTGCATCTTCCTCTCCTTTAAGTGCCTCTCAAAAGTTTGCTTCTTGTTTAAAGCTAGCAACAACAAAATGAGAATGCTGGATGTATTCCCAGTATGTATACAGTGTGTCCAGACAGTATTCAATAAAGCATTTATCGAGTGCCTGCTGTATGTTAGGCATTGTGCTAAATATGGGAGGTGGGGATACAAAAAAAGGCAAAAGACAGACCTTGCCTTGGAAGAGCTTTCATAGTCCAATGGGGAGGACAAGATGGAGATAACTGCACAAAAAATATCTCCACACCTATATATACCCACACACGTTAAATTTTTTTTTATTAAAGCTTTTTATTTGTATAACATATGTATGGGTAGCTCCCCAGCATTGATCTTTACAAAGCTTTCCATTACAAATTTTACCCCCAATCCCCTCCCCTCCCCTAGATGGCAGGAAGTCCACTACATGTTAATAATGTTGAAATACTTGACAAGTTAACACACGTTAAATTAAAGATAATCAGTACAGGGAAGAACATTAAGGACCATTAGGAAAGCTTTCTATAGGTAGTAGGATTTAAGTTGGGACTTGAGGGAAGCTAGAGAGAGAAGCTGAAGGGGGTGGGGAAGAGTGAGAACATGGCAGGCCTGGGGTCTAGGGGCGACCCAGGGAACATGCCTGGGGTGGGGAGCAGCCAGGAGACCAGGGTCAGAGAGAATATGGAGGAGGAAGGCCAATGAAGAAAGGGGTTTTTTGGGGGGAGGAAGGAGGATCATGGAGGTGACAGATTAGGAAGGGCTCTCTGCTCATGGAGGAGCTGGATTTTGATCTTAGATCTGACATGGAGCCTTAGGAATTGAATAAAAAAGAGGGTCATATGGGGAGGCTTAAATCTCAGCAGGATCATTTGGAAGGCTGAATGAAGGATGCCTTGATGTGGAGAGAAGCCTGAGGCTCGAGGAGACTGACTCCGGGAGCCATCCTTGCTAGTTTGGCTAACACTGTGCTGCGCAGTTTGATAATAATGCTTAATTATGTCATCTTTCATCTGGCATCTCTGGAGTTTTTTTTTTTGTTTGTTTGTTTATAAAGCTTTTTATTTTCAAAACATATGCACGGGTAATTTGACAACACTGACCCTTGCATAGCTTTGTGTTTAAGATTTCCCCCTCCTTCCCCCCAATCCCTCACCAGATGGCAAGCAATCCCATATATGTTAAACATGTTAAATATATATTAAATCCAACATGTATAACATATTTATATAATTCTCTTGCTGCACAAAAAAATTCAAGTTAAAAAAAGTGAGTAAGAAAAAATGCAAATGAACAACAAGAAAAAGAGCAAGAATGTTACATTGTGATCCACACTCAACTCCCATAGACCTCTCTCTGGGTGTAGATGGCTCTCTTCATCACAAGATCATTGGAACTGGCATCAGTCATCCCATTACTGAAGAGAGCCATGTCCATCAGAACTGATCATCATATAATCTTGTTGCCATGTATCATGATCTCCTGGTTCTGCTCATTTCGCTCAGCATCAGTTCCTGCAAGTCTCTCCAGGTCCCTCTGAAATCGTCCTGCTGGTCATTTCTTACAGAACAATAATATTCCATAACATTCATATACCATAATTTATTCAGCCATTCTCCAATTGATGGGCATCCACTTAGCTTCCAGTTTCTAGCCACTACAAAAAGGGCTGCCACAAACATTCTTGCACATGTGGGTCCCTTTCCCTCCTTTAAGATCTCTTTGGGATACAGGCCCAGTAGAAACACTGCTGGGTCAAAGGGTATGCACAGTTTGATAACTTTTTGAGCATAGCTCCAAATTGCTCTCCAGAATGGTTGGATCCGTTCACAGTTCCACCAGCAATGTATCAGTGTCCCAGTTTTCCCACATCCCCTCCAACATTTGTCATTATCTTTTCCTGTCATCTTAGACAATCTGACAGGTGTGTAGTGATACCTCAGAGTTGTCCTAATTTGCATTTCTCTGACAATGTGATTTAAACCACCTTCTCATATGACTAGAAATGGGTTTAATCTCTTCATCTGAAAATTGTCTGTTCATATTCTTTGACCATTTATCAATTGGAGAATGGCTTGAATTCTTGTGAATTTGAGTCAATTTTCTATATATTTTAGAAACGAGGTCTGGAGTTGTTTTTAAAATTACTACGGTCAAAAACTGCTGGGAAAACTGGAAACTAGTGTGGAAGAAATTAGGGCTTGAC
>JAJPUD010032910.1:0-11648 GCA_023553655.1 Myrmecobius fasciatus
GTTGTCATTTGTTCTTGAAGAGTACTATGACATCAGGGAAGTATTGTGATACTTTCCATGCTATGCAAGTAGATTAGATTTAAGTGAGGGAGAACTATGCAAGGTCACCAGTCTCATTCTCTCCTCCAGAATCATCTAGGTACAGTAGTCAGATACAGATCAGGATGATCAAAGATGGCCCTGGAAAGGGCCTGGAAAGAGCAGGGAGGCTCCTCTGTGAGCATGAAGGATAACAATGGTCCCAGGTGGTCCCCTCAAGTCTGGGTTTCCTTTGAATTAAGCTTTGCAATCCAGAGTCTTCCATCTCTCTGTCAGAAACCTCACCCTACTTTACAATGAACCTCTCTTATATCTCCTGATTTTTTGAATTTCCAAAGTCTAGATGATTTAACTAACAATAAAACAGGTTTTGGGTTATCCCAGTTTTGCAACTCCAGATCTCTTCTGTTCTCCACATAAATGAATGGTCAGAGAAAAGGCAAAGCTAAGCCTAGATATTTGTCCAGGTATGCTTCTGACTTGTAAGTGTAAATATTGGCAGCTAAAAAACCCTATAAAGCTG
Source organism: Myrmecobius fasciatus (assembly GCA_023553655.1). Taxonomy (NCBI): domain Eukaryota; kingdom Metazoa; phylum Chordata; class Mammalia; order Dasyuromorphia; family Myrmecobiidae; genus Myrmecobius; species Myrmecobius fasciatus. The sequence goes on from JAJPUD010032910.1 coordinate 563, forward strand.
CACTTTATAGAATGTAGTAATTTCCCATTTTTTAAACCTTCTTTAAGAGAAGAGAGGAAGGGACAACTAGGTGGCACAATAGACAGAAAATCGGCGCTGAAGTTAGGAGGACCTGAGTTCAAATTGAACCTCAGATACTTACAAGCTGCATGATTCTAGGCAGGTGATTTAACCCCGATTATCTAAAAAAAAGAGGGGAGACAGTTGCTTTAAGTGAAACGATCTCTTATTCTTTCACACTAATAACAAAGCACCCCTAATAGTGTAGAGACAATGGACTATGGGATTTGTTAGAGTGAAAATAGATCTCACAGAGAAATTAAAAAATTTAATATCTCAAAAAATTGTCAGTAGTTTCATGAGTCAGTTTTTCTTTCCTGAGCTTAGGAAAATGGGGTCTTTTTTAAGTGATACCTTCCCAAAACAAATTTATTTTCAGGATGTTTTGTTTTGAAGTCTTCATTCCAAATACCTTTAGGAATACTTAACCTTTTTCAAATGACTTTTTATGCCCTGATGGTGAGAGAGATGTTTTCCTAGACTGTTACCCTGAGCAGGAGTCTTGATTTGCTAGGAACTTCCTTTTTTGCCTGTGAGTTAAAATTACACTTTACATGACACCTGGTACACTTTTTTTTTGTCTGATGCTTAGTTTTGAAAGTTTTGTTGTTCAATTTTGATGGACATGGTTCTCTTCAACAATGATGTGATTCAAACCAGTCGTTCTGCGATGAAGATAGTCATATACATCCAGAGAGAGGCCTGTGGGAACTGAGAGTGAACCACAACACAGCATTTTAACGCTTTCTGTGAATATTTCCATGCATTCTGTTTTCCTTCTTAGGTTGTTTTTTTCTTCTTCTCTTTCTAGATCTGATGTTTCTTGTGCAGTAAGATAACTGTATAGATATGTATACATGTATTGTATTTGTCATATAATTTATCCTATCTAGCATGTATTAGATTACCTGTCATCTAGGGGTGGGGAGTGGGGGGAAGGAAAGGAAAAGCTTGGGAAAAAAAAGTTTTTTATTTTTTTTGCAAAGGTCAATGTTGAAAGGTCACTCATATGTTTTGTAAATAAAAAGCTTTATAAAAAAAAATTAACCCTTACAAAGCTTTCGTTTAGAAATTTTTCCCCCCTACTCCCCATCCCTCCCCTAGATGACAGGATATCCACTACATGTTAATTATGATAAAATACTTCACAAATAGAATATATGCATACATATTTCCACATTTATCATTGTTGTGCAAGAAAAATTGTATCTACAAGAAAGAAATATCAGATAAAGGAAACACAATGTAAGCAAACATCAATAGAGAGTATGAAAATGTTATGTTGTGGTCCACATTTCACATCCCTCTCTCTGGGTGTATATGGCTTTCTTCACTGAACAATTGGAAGTGGTTTGAAACATTTCATTGTTGAAGAGAGCCATGTCCATCAGAATTGATCATCATATAGTATTGTTGTTGCTGTGTATAATGATCTCCTGGTTCTGCTCATTTCACTCAGCATCAGTTCATGCAAGTCTCTCCAGGCCTCTCTGAAATCATCCTGCTGGTCGTTTCTTACAGAACAATAATATTCCATAATATTCATATACTATAATTTATTCAGCCATTCTCCAATTGATGGGCATCCATTCAGTTTCCAGTTTCTAGCCACTACAAAAAGGGCTGCCACAAACATTCTTGCACATGTGGGGCCCTTTCCTTCCTTTATGATTTCTTTGGGATATAAGCCCAATAGAAATGCTGCTGGGTCAAAGCGTAAGCACAGTTTGATAACTTTTTTAGCATAGTTGCAAATTGCTCTCCAGAATAGCTGGATCCATTCATAGTTCCACCAACAATGTATCAGGGCCCCAGTTTTCCCACATCCCCGCCAACATTCGTCATTGTCTTTTCCTGTCATTTTAGCCAATTTGACAGGTGTGTAGTGGTACCTCAGAGTTGTCTTAAGTTGCATTTCTTTGATCAATAGTGACTTGGAGCACCTTTTCATATGACTAGAAATAGTTTTAATTTCATCATCTGACAATTTTCTATTCATATCCTTTGACCATTTATCGATTGGAGAATAAGCCACTTAAATTCTATCTGCCTCAGTTTCCTTATGTGTAAAATGGGGATTATAGCGAATCTACCTTCCAAGGCTGTTGTGAGGATAAAATTAGATAATAATTGTGAAGCACTTAGCATAATGGGATGCCAATTTGCACAGTGAATAGAGCAATAGGCCTATTTTCAAAAAGATTTGAGTTGAAATCTATCCTTAGTATTGTGTGACTCTGGGTAAGTCACTTAATCCTGTTTGCCTCAATTTTCTTTTTTGTAAAAATGAACTAGAGAAGGAAATGTAAAACTACTTTAGGATCTTTAAGAATAGTCCTAAATCAGAACCAAGAGATCATCATACACAGCAACAACAGTACTACATGATGATCAATTTTGATGGACATGGCTCTTTGCAACAAAGAATTGTCTCAAACCAGTTCCAGTTGTTCACTGAAGAAAACCATATACACCCAGAGAGAGGGATATGAAATATGGACCACAACATAACATATTCATGATCTCTCTTGATATTTGCTTGCATTGTGTTGCCTTTCTCTGATTTTCTTTTTTTTCTTGTAGATAGGATTTTTCTTGCTTAACTTATCAAGTAATTCAACATTATTAACATGTCATGGACTTCCTGCCATTTAGGGGAGGAGAGGGGACTGGGGGTAAAATTTGTAATGGAAAGCTTTGTAAAGATCAATCCTGGGGAACTACCCATACATATGTTATACAAATAAAAAGCTTTAATAAAAAAATAAAATTTAATAAAATTTAAAAAAAAAAGAATAGTCCTAAATGAGGTTACAAGGAGTCAAACATGACTGGACAATAACACTAGATTATTATTAAATCTTAGAATTGGGAAGAATCTATTAGAAATATAGTAGAAATGTCATATTGAGTAATATAAATGAGTTCAGTGGTTGAAAATGACCTTTTTGTTCCTGGCTTTACACTGTTTTACCATCCAGTTAAGATAAGTCTTATTAGGGTAGAGAATATATGATTCATCTAAGTAACTAATAGATACATTATCACAAAATTATGCATATGGCAAGTATTCAGAGGAAGAGATAAAGAATGATAGGGCCTTCAGAAAAAAAAAAAAAAGGGAAACCAAGGATAGTAGAATCAAATGAAAGGAGGTCCAAGGGAGAGCTAAAGTAGAAAACAAAGTTTATGAAAGAGACTAAAAAGTTTGAAAGACTAACAATAAAAAGCAGAATTGGAAGTTAGAAGATAGTCAGATTGAGATAAGATATCTTAGGGACAGTAGAAAGTAGAAGGCCTTTTTAAATATAGAGTATAATGTGTCAAACAAAAGTAAAAAAAATAATAAGACAAAGGTCAAGAATGGAGAAGATAGAGGAAAATAAGTCAAAGCTCAGGTGGATTCATGCCTATGAAAACCCTATTTTTTACTAAACAAATTGAAAAAGAAATAAGGAGCTGCTTATGGTCTCATTTTAGTTTTCTAGGAAAAGAATGATTTATTTTTATGAGGCTGCTCCAGCACATTTATCCCCAATTTGTACTATTGCTGGTCTCTAATCCTTTCATTATTGCAGAAGAAATAAGATCCTTTGTTCTTAAACAACTTTATAGAAAATCACACAATCTTTACATTCCTATCATTTTTAGCAGCCTTCTAAAGGAATGTTCACCAGTATTTTAAAGATTCCTAAATTAATCATAAGGATTATTAGTGAGTGTCATTGACCTTAAAAAATAGGATACTATCTTAATGATGCTTCAGCTCTTTAGCTTTACTTAAGTCTTCACTAAGGACATGATTTTCATTTTTTTGGCATAATTTTACTTATACCCTGGGGTTCTAATTGTACACCTTACTTAACTTATTTTTATCTTATTTTTCATATATATGTGTATATTATTTTTCATCACTCAAAATTAAGAGCAATTAAGAGCATCACTCAAAATTAGGTGCAGCACAACCATCAGTTACTACGTTGTTGGTAACTTCCTATTTGAAAGTTTCTGTGAAATTAAAGATATTTTAACTTAAACTAAAATCCTTAGAAGCTTATATTCATTTATTATGCAAGATATATAGTTCCATAAACATATGTGTGAATGTGTGTGTATAAATAGGGGATCTGTATATCAATTTATTATCCATTACTACTTGCTTGAACTTTCTTTTTAGAATAAAATAGCATTCTACTAGTCTAAGACTTAATATAGATCCAGATAACATGAATATTCCCTTTCAGTTGCAATGCTATTGACAAACATACTTCAGGAGTATCAGTATTTTTCATTTGCAAATGCTAAGGATATATCAAATGGATTTGATTATGGATCTTGGGTGAGACAGACTATTGAATTTTAAATGTCACTGCCATATATTTGGTGATTTTATAGGCTCAAAGATGATTTTCAGTTGCAGCCAAATCTCTTTGTTTAATAAATTACTCATGCTCAAATGGAACAATATGGGACACTTGTAAGACAGTGTAAACTTCATCATATTCAAATATAGAGTTTATAAAAGATAATCAGAGAAAACCAAGTTGCTACTTTCTATCTTTAATGAATACTGGTGATAAAACTACACAGTTTTAGTTCATGTGTTGTTATTTACTTAAAATTCAACAAATAGTAACCAGGAAAAAAAATAAATAAGGAAAAAGAACCTGGTGATAAAAAAAATAAAACTGTCAATACTAATGGCATGACCATTGAACATTTTTTTTGTCATCTCAGCTATCCTGATTTAATCTCTATATTTGTTTTATAATGACACTCAGAAGAGCTAAAGATAATAATGCTATCCAAAAATGACCTTAATAATAGTGCAGCTAAAAATAGTTTGAGCTGCAGAGATAAAAGTGATATTGTAATCAAGCAATAATTTAATTAGTATGCTAACTTAGTGGGCAGGGAACAAATCTAATGCTATATTCGATGTGACATATATATGATTGGACACATATATATTTAAAATAATGAGTGCCATATGATATGACTTAATTTTCTATTTGTTTTTAATACAAGGGAAAGCAAAGTTTTGTTAATAGAAATAAAATGGTTTGAAACAAGTGCTCCTAAGTTATTAAGTGATTTGCCCAGAATCATACTGCCAGTAACTATATGAGACAATATTTAAATGCAGGTATTCTTGACAGTCTAGTGCCCTACCTACTAATCTATTCATCCTTTAGTCTTGTTAATTGTTAAAAACTGAAAGTCAAAATGTTAATTTTTTTCACATATTACAATTTTTTTGGCATTTTGAAAGGGAAAAATAATAAAAGCCTTAAAAAATGTTCCTGATAGTTTATTTCTGCTACCAAAATTCCACTTTAATTTTTATATTTATCCTTTTTTGTATGTATCATTTGAAGCAACATACATTTAACAGATTTGATATATGGCATTAGATATTTTCAGAACAATATTATAGAAATATTCTTTATTTTTGGCAAGGAAAGTATCAAATAAAACACAGACCTACTATTTAAATGTGTCAATTCTCAATAAATCATAGAGAAGGCTTATCTGTATATGAGGGAGACTTAATTAAATACTCAAGGTAATCTACATCAGGTGATTCTAGAAATACACTGAGTTGCTACATTTGGAATATAGACTTTGTTTTTCCTTTTAAAAAATAGATTTTCAACGATACATATATTTTTGCATTGCCTAGATTTCTCTAATAGATTTCTCTAGATTTCTGTCTTCCTACTCCTACAGAGCCATCCCTAATATCAAAGAAACTTTTTTTTTGCTCTTAAAAATTTTGATTTACACTTTATAAATCTACTGTTAGTGCAACTTTTTATTATTTGATATTATATTGTTGCTTAATTCAAAATAGGCATATCCCTTTATCTTTCTTGCTAGCAAAACATCCATTGAAGATTGCCTTTCTAGAATGTTCTCAGAAGAGAACATAATTCCTTCTCAAAAAGACTTTTTAAAGAAGAAAAAAATTGCAAATATTGATAAAAAACATTTAAAAAATCTGGTTACATGAAATGTTTCATACTTTTGGTCTCTGACCTCTATAAAGGGAAGTGGCATGTAATACTGTCATATATATTATTTAAGGTTAAGTTTGTTCTTTATAACAGAGGCAGCTAAACAGTTCCAGCAAATAGAGTAATGGACCTGGGATAAGGAAGACCTGAGTTCAAATCTAGCATCTTTAATTATGGATGAATCACTTAAACTTTGTTTGCTTCAATTTTCACAATTCTAAAATGGGGATAATGTAGGCAGTTCAGTGGCACAGTAGTAGAGCACCAGCTCTGAAGTCAGGAGGATCTGAGTTCAAATGTGGTCTCAGACACTTAACACTGTACAGCTGTGTGACCCTGGGCAAGTCACTTAACCCCAATTGCCTCAGCAAAATAATAATAATAATAATAAATAAGTAAATAAATAAAATGGGGATAATGATAGCAGTTACCGCACAGGGTTGTTGTAAAACTTAAAGGTTATAATATTTGTAAAGCACTTAGCATAGTGTCTATAGGATCTTAATAAATGCTTGTTTTCTTTCCCTTCCCTTTATCATTTCTCATCATTGAGGTTTGATTGATTTGGAGTGACTGTTTCATTCATATTTTAGTACACATTTCATATGTTATTTTACTGGCCCTAATTATTTCACTTTATGAAAATCTTTTCATGCTTCTTATACATAATAATATTCTATTACGTTCAAATAACAAAATTAATTTATCTATTCCCCATTCAATAGGCATCTATTTTATTTCAAGTTCTTACTTATCACAAAATTAATTTAGCTATTCCCCATTCAATAAGCATCTATTTTATTGAACTAAAATACTTACCACAAAAGGTGTTGCTATAAAAATTCTGTTGTTGACACATATGGGGATTCTCCATTTTGTCAAAGACTTCCTTGGCACAGACCTAGCCTAGCAATGGAATCTTTGGGTCAAAAGGTAGAAACAATTTAGTCACTTTATTTGATCAATTAATTGCTTTTTAAAATAGTAATATCATCACAACCCACCAATCATGGCATTTGTATTCCTTTCTCTCAACATTTCCAACAATGCCTCTTCCTGTCTTTTGTAATCATTACTGGGTTTGAGATTTTGATTTGTGTTTCACTCACTAATAGAAATTAATAGATGATTAATACTAACCATTTCTTTATATGATTATTATTAGTTTGCAATCCTTGGCCAAAAAATGCAACTTGTAAATGCAAATTTGTACATGTCTTTTGTCCATTTATCAATTGAAAAGTGGCTTTTGTTCCCATATATTTCTGTCAATTATCTATATGTTTTAGGCCTCAAACTTTTATCATATACTTAATATATGGCGTCCTTTTCCAATTGTTTATGTCATCTTTACTATCCACATCACTTATCCATTTTGAATTTATCATGGGATATAGTGTAAGATGTTTAACTAAGAATACTTTCTTCCAGACTGTTTAATAGTTTTCTTATTTTGAGTAGAAAGGTCATGATGATTTATATTTTTATGCTATTGAGTTCCATTATGTCTGTTTTATCCTTGTTTATCTTGTTCTATTGATCTACTTTTCTGATTTTTTAAAACAAATATCAAATGGTTTTAATGATTGATGCTTGCTAATAGAATTTTAGACCTGGATATATTGTTTCTAATTTTTTTCATGATTTTCCTTAATAATATAGGTCTTTAATTCCCCCAGATAAATTATTTTGCCCATTTCTATAAATATTTCTTTAATTACTGTGATTGCCGTAGTATTAACTTTGTTTATATTGCAATTATGATATTTGCCTGACCAAACCTTCAGTACTAAATATTCCTTCAGCTTTTAAAGTTCTTCTTGATTTCTTTAGAGAGTGATTTATAATTTAATATATACAAATGTTGAATGTACTTTGTAAGATTGACACAGATATTCTGTGCATTTTAAAGTTATTTTGAATGGTAACCCCTTCTGGGTTTTGTTATTATTATATTTAAATGCTGTTGTTTTTAGGGGCTATATGCAGTGTTTTTAATTAGCAAGGGGGCAAATGTCTACATTATTCAAAAAGGTGAGAATAGAAATGATGGCAGAAACTTAAGACCATGGAGTTTAGAACTGGAATGGAACTAAAAAAACATTTCACTTAATACCCTTAATTTAGACATGAAAACATGAAGTACCAGAGATGTTTCAATGTGTATAATAAATAGAAAATGCAAGATTTCAACCAGGGTCTTCTCACTCCAAATCTAGCATTCTTTAAAATTTTATTGGTATAGATCAATGGTTCTCAAAAAGTGTTATAAAGAGTCTTGAGGGAGCAAGGGGTGTCTGAATTCCTTTCAGCAATCTACAAATTCAAAATTAGTTTTGTTTCTAACATAGTAAATATCTATAAATATAACCAACACAAACAAAAACTCTTTGGACAAGTCCTCAATAATTTTTAATGGTTTAAATATACTGAGAGCAAAAGTTTGAGAACCACTAGTATAGATTGCACTGGTTTAGAACAACAGCTAACTTCCAAACCCACATAATTTATTTTATATTTTTAAGAGTGTATTATTAAGTAGATGTTAAAGAATTTTCTCTGGCAAAGGTACTATTGGTAGAACTTTGAAATAGCCCAAATATTTTGAAAGTAAATTTGAAATGCTAAGAAAAAAAGTGACTAAAATAATCATTCTCTTTAACTCAGACACTCCAGTGCTATGTACAACAAACACATCAAAGAAGTCAAACACAGAAAGAAATGTTTTCCATGAAGAAAAATATTTATAACAATACATATTGTGGTTTAAAAAGAGACTATTATTGATTGGGGAATGGCTAAATAAATGAAGGTACAGAAATATAAAGGGCAGCTTGGTAGTACAGTGGATAGATTACTGGTCTAGGAACTAGGAAACTCATCCTTATAAGTTCAAATCTGACCTCAGACACTTTGCTGTGTGACCCTAAGCAAGCCACTTAATCCTACTTGCTTCAGTTTTCTCATCTGTAGATGATCTGGAGAAGGAAGATACTACTCCAGTATCTTTGCCAAGGAAACCATAAAATAGGGCCACAAAGAGTCAGACATGACTGAAATGATTCAACAACAACAGTACTATTGTTGAATAGAATAATGATGTATCGTGAGCAACATTGAATATGAACTATTGCTGAGTGAAACAAACATATTTTTTTTATAAAACTCATGATGACTATAGGAAGGTAAAAGAAATAACAGGCAACAAAAACAAAAGGTATTAAATATTGCATAATTACCAACCTTGATTGTGGAGAAGAAAAAAATTTTTTAATGTTTCCTTTTACTTAAGAGGTATAATTTCAGTAGATGTTGATATTTTGCTTGATTCTTTGAACTGGTCTTATTTCTCTTTTTCCATTCCTTATTGAATGGACAGTTCAATGAAATATAAGTAAGGAATGAGCCCTCTGGAAATGAAGGTGATAAAAAACAAAACAACTTTTTTTTTTAAAGAAGAGCTCTAAAATTATTTTTCTCAACATCATTTAATTTTTTCACTGTTTCAAATGCTCCCTCTTCTGGTAGATAGATTTGTCAAGAGAGATGTTGTATTAGTATTAAATGCAAAATTTTTAAAAAACAGAAAAATGTACACTAAAGTTTTCCTTCATATAAGAAAGACATATGATTCAACTTCAAAAAGTTTTTATGTGATTTGATATGAACTAATAGAGATCAATAGAAAATGAATACAATGGAAATACCAAAAAATTCTGTCATGCTAAGTCAAATATCATAAGTACAACTTGAATCATGGCACACATAAAATCTACAGAATGCAAAACATTGGTACAAAGTTGTACAAGAAATATAATTTGATTTACAATACAATTTTAATGTGTATCCTAATAATTTAAGGATTTATTTTTTTCTCTAGATTTGTAAACTGCATCTTTTTGGAATGGGGTGTTGACCTCATGGGTTATAAATTTGAAGTTAGAACTTTTTTTAAAAAATTGATAATGATGTTGCAATATTGTTGATTTCCTTCTTAATCCCATATTATATTTTATGCTTTCACAAATAGTAGTCTGAAAAAAGATACCTAATAGATAGATTCAGGAGAAAGATGAAGAAGAGAATTTTATATAGTACAGAAGGCAATACTCAACTTTAGTTTTGCATTTTTAGAACTAGTACTAGGAAAATCTCAAAAGAAAACTAGTCAATTTTTTTAATTTTTACTAGTGTTTACAGTTTTAGATTAAGAGAAGCCACTACAGCCTATTTTTCAGATTTGCTGTTTCCCTTGAAAGTAATAACATCACTTTTCTTTAATGACATCATACATTAAGGAATGTGACAGTATATACTGCTTCTCATGAACCTACTAAGATTTTAGCAGGTCATTTTTAAGCACAATCTTTTTCTTTTCTTTTTTTTTAAATCAGAGACAGATTTGAAATTAGAAGCAACATAGTCAAATTCTCCATAAACAAGTGTTATTATATGATTCTAATTATAATCTTTCCATTTAATCATTTATATTAAGACTCTATAATTCTTTTTGAATTTGTTTAAATTCTCAGGACAATTAAATGCTAGCATTACTTTCTTCCTGAGATATTGAAACTTCCTGAGATATTGCCTTGGGGGGCTGGGGAGGGAGGGGAGAGTGCACAGAGAAACGAAACAAAATTTACCACATTTCCAAGGAGTTTGGATGGCAGTGGAGGAAATTAGATTGTATGGTATTTCAGAAAAATTTTGCTTTTGGCAGAGGGAGTATGTTTTCCTTCTTTAACCTCTGGGTCATGGGGAGGAAAAGTCTAGCTGTGAATATTTGCCATTTAATATAATGCATGGGTGATGGAAAAAGAAACTTTATATAGCTATAAGAGTTTTCTGGCCCATAGAATCTATCATATTTATATTTAAAATGATAAATTTACAAAAATCTTTCCTTAAAATAAATTGTAAAGGACTAAGCTGAAAGAATTTTAGGAGGCATCTAATTCATCTCTCTCTCTCTCTCTCTCTCTCTCTCTCTCTCTCTCTCTCTCTCT
>JAJPUD010032911.1:0-11648 GCA_023553655.1 Myrmecobius fasciatus
ACAACTTTAGTAAAGTTGCAGGATTCAAACTAAATCCACATAAATCATCAGCATTTTTATATATTACCAACAAAGTTCAGCAGCAAGAGATAGAAAAAGAAATTCCATTCAGAATAACGGATGATAGCATAAAATATTTGGGAATCTATCTGCCAAGAAAATGTCAGAAACTATATGAACTAAACTACAGAACACTTTCCACACAAATAAAATCAGACCTAGTCAATTGCAAAAACATTAAGTGCTCATGGGTAGGCCGAGCTAATATAATAAAAATGACAATACTACCCAAACTAATTTACTTATTTAGTGCCATACCAATCAAACTCCCAAGAAACTATTTTACAGATCTAGAAAAAATAGTAGCAAAGTTCATTTGGAAGAACAAAAGGTAAAGAATTTCAAGGAAATTAATGAAAAAAAAAGACAGATGAAGGTGGCCTTGCTGTACCAGTATAAAACTATATTATAAAGCAGTGATCATCAAAACCATTTGGTACTGGCTAAGAAATAGAGCAGTCAATCAGTGGCATAGGATAGGATATCAGGACAAGCTAGGTAATAACGTTAGCAATTTAGTGTTTGATAAACCCAAAGACCCCAGCTTTTGGGATAAATACTATTCGGCAAAAACTGCTGGGAAAATTGGAAACTAGTGTGGAAGAAATTAAGGCTGGACCCACACCTAACACCGCAAACCAAGATAAGATCTAAATTGGTTCATGATCTAGATATAAAGAGTGATATTATAACCAAATTAGAGGAACAGAGGATAATTTACCTCTCAGACCTGTGGAGATGGAACAAATTTATGTCCAAAGAAGATCTGAAACTCTTAATTGCACACCAGATAGATAATTTTGAATATATTAATTTAAAAAGTTTCTGTACAAACAAAACTAATGCAGACAAGATTAGGAGGGAAGCATCAAATTGGGAAATCATCTTTACATTTAAGGGTTCTGATAAAGGTCTCATCTCTAAGATATATAGAGAATTGTCTCATATTTATAAGAATTCAAGCCATTCTCCAATTGATAAATGGTCAAAGGATATGAACAGACAATTTTCAGATGATAAAAATAAAACTATTTCTAGCCATATGAAAAGGTGCTCCAAATCACTATTGATCAGAGAAATGCAAATTAAGACAACCCTGAGGTACCACTACACACCTGTCAGATTGGCTAAAATGACAGGAAAAGATAACGATGAATGTTGGAGGGGATGTGGGAAGACTGGGACACTGATGCATTGTTGGTGGAGCTGTGAACGGATCCAGACATTCTGGAGAGCAATTTGGAGCTATGCTCAAAAAGTTATCAAACTATGCATACCCTTTGACCCAGCATTGTTTCTTTTGGGCTTATATCCCAAAGAAATCATAAAAGAAGGAAAGGGCCCCAGATGTGCAAGAATGTTTGTGGCAGCCCTTTTTGTAGTGGCTAGAAACTGGAAACTGAATGGATGCCCATCAATTGGAGAGTGGTTGAATAAATTATGGTATATTAATGTTATGGAATATTATTGCTCTGTGAGAAACGACCAGCAGGATGATTTCAGAGAGGCCTGGAGAGACTTGCATGAACTGATGCTCAGTGAAATGAGCAGAACCAGGAGATCATTATACACGGCAACAACAATACTATATGAGGATCAGTTCTAAGGGACATGACTCTCTTCAACAATGAAATGCTTCAAACCAATTCCAATTGTTCAGTGAAGAAAGCCATATACACCCAGAGAGAGGGATGTGAAATGTGGACCACAACATAACATTTTCATGTTCTCTATTGAGGTTTGCTTGGATTGGATTTCCTTTATCAGATTATTTTTTCTTGTAAATAGGATTTCTTCTGCACAAAAAAATGATGTGTCAATAAATACACATATATTCGATTTCTTAAGTATTCTAACATATTATTATGTAGTGGATATCCTGCCATCTTGTTTTTTGTTCTTTATTTGCAAAGAGGGCCAATGACATCACATTTGATATCTTGACTTATTTGTGAATTGAATTTAAGTGAGGCAAATTGCACAGTCTTTAGCCTCACTCTCTCTTCCTGAATCATTAAAGTTCTGTGTTGGGACAAAAGTCAAGATAACTGGTGATGGCCCAGGATGGAATGGATTCTCCTGGTATATTGGTTGTCTGACCAAGGTCTTATCATTTCACAGTGCCTGCTTCAGCCACCTTCATGATCATTGGAACAAATTGTTCTATCTACTCATTGCAGCAGAGAAGGTCTTTATATGCTTTAGGCCAATATCCTCATAAGTTACCAAAGGGTATGAGGCCTGTCACTTAGCTTCAACCTGCCGAGGTGGCTGCTGGGCATGCTACAGCTTCTTGGGGCCAGAGGAGAGAGTTGAGTGAAGGTCAACAGCAAAGGTAGGTGAACAGCCCATAAAAGGGTTTGGTCTTCACATCAGAGGGGCTTGTCCTCCCTGAATACAACATACACATTTATACTCTAGCCTGGATGGACAACATCTGAATATTGGGCTTAGTTTTGATTGCCACAATGTAGAAAGAAAATTAATGATATGGAAAATGGCCAGAGGGGAGAAACAAAATAGCAAAGGTCTTGAGTTCATGTCACATAAGGATAAGTTAAATAAATAGTGATGTTTAGTTTATAGAATAGAAGACTCAAGGCATACAGTATGGATATCTCCAAGTACTTGAAGAGAAGTTATGTGGAAGATTTATCAGATTTATTTATTTCAATACCAATAGATTGAACCAAAAACAATGAGTAAAAGTTACAAGAAATCACATTTAGATTTAAGGTTGGGGGGGGGGATATTTATTGTCTGGACTATACCAAAATGGAATCATCAGTTTGGGAAGAACTCTTTGTTGGCAGAGAAGTGAGTATATGACATACTGCGACAGTAGAAATAAGATTTGACAAGTGTATGGATTCTTAGAAAATATTAACTTCATATGAACACCCCAATTCAATTCCTCCACTTCTAAGTGTGACTATATACGAATATATATTTATGTGCTTTCTGCCTCAGTTTGTTTTGACTGTCTCTTTCCCAAGTATACCTTTGTACCAAAATGACATATCTCCCATCAGGCAGACCCTTGCTATCACTTTCATTGGCAGTTATTGCAAAAGTATCTATTGTGTTGGATGCTAAAGATACAAACACAAAAACAAAAGAATATTTGCACTCATGGAACTTACATTCTACTCGAGGGAAAAACTGTCCAGCTTTGTTAACAAAATAAATCAATACAAACCATATACACACAGTAGATACTATCTATTCCACACAAAATATACAATTATATATTAAGTACATAAAAAGAAATATGGAAGACAGAGGACCTTAACAATCTGGGACTTAGGAAAAGCTGACACTAGGACATAAAACTTGAGGTGAGCCTGGGAGATAAGAATAAGTGAATTGCAGGTAAGAGGTGGGTGAATGATATTCTGTGCAAAGGCATAGAAATGATGAAAGATCAAACCTTGTGCCTGAAGAACAAACTAGAAAGAGATATGGGTCCCAAAATACAAAGGGATATAAAGACTAAGCAAAGGAGTTTGCATTTTATCTAAAGTAAGAGAAAATCTTTGAAGCTTCTGGAAAGGTAAATGGTGTGGTCAGACCTATGCTTTAGGAATACCAATTTTTCCACTGTCAAGACGAATTAAATTGAAAGCTTAAGGAAAGGAGAATTAGGAAGTTATTGTATTGCAAGTAAGAAATGGTTAGATCATGTAAGTGATGAGGAAGCAGATAAAAGGTTTGCTTGTTCAAGGATAAAACAAAAGAAGATGTAATAAGTGATGAGGGGTGAAAGAGAAACGAGTGAGGTTAACTTCAGTGTTGAGAAGTGGGATGACTACTATCTGCATAGATATGGGCAGTATTTTCGCATGCATATTTGTGTGTATGTGCATATGTGTGTTTATCTGTTTGTGTACACATGATGAAGAAGCAATATTGCAATAATATATACATGACAACTAGCAACTCCAGGCCACAATTATCTGTTATTTCTCTGATTTTTATGCTACTTCTAGAATGGATACTATAGTTGTTTTCCGTACTGTTTTCTTACATGTACCTTATGGCAGAGTCTAAATAGACTCTTTTTGTATATTGCACACACTTCTTATTAAGCTTACTATTCAATATTCACTTAATAAATATTTCTTCATGTAATTTGATTTGCTTAAGCTACCTACTGTCAACAAGTGCAGATTTCCTGAATAGTCATCCACCAAGTATACTCTCATTTGAATATGTTATCTTTTATTAAAAAAGAAAAAAAAAAACTTTTCAGTGGTGCTCTCTATTTCTTTTACTCTGAGAGCAAATTCTGATTTCTATTCAATAAGATGAAAATGTGTTTCATAACTAAAAGTAAATTTCATGAGTTATACTAGATTAAGCATAAATCCTATGAACTATTTACTTACTACTGGCATTTCAAACCACACTATTTAAAATGATCAATGAAATGTCTACAAAATATTAAAAAATTTTAATTCTCTGTATGTATGAAAATGTTATGGCACTGGCACTGGCATGTAACCAATTGCTGATTCATCTAACTATTGAAAGACATAATACTACTAGCCTTTATCAATAATGTAAAGATGAATTTAATAGTTAATTTTCTAATAAATAATTACAGCTTATTTTAAAACATAATTAGTGATATAAACATATCTTCTTATGATATCTGAAACATACAAAACAACTAGATGCATCAAGTAACAAGATTAGTAAGTATTCTTGTGGAATCAGTTTTATACTTTCAAAACAGAACATAGGTAGTAGAAAAAAATAAACTAAGGACAGAAATATATTGATCATAGGCCAATGAAGCTTTCAGCACTAAAAAATCAGATGATTAAATTATTGATTTCTTTTATATTATGAGAAGGTATACTATATCAGAAATTCCAATAAAGATATATTACTTTTTTTAAGTTAAGTGAGTTCCTAAATGTCTTGGCAAGTATTTAAGAACATGTAACAGATTAATTACGTAGCTTACTAAAATTACTCAAGCATTTTTCATGAGGAAAATTTATCCAAATATATAAAATCCTAAACCAATATCAATATAGATATGTTTAAAACTATATTCAATAATAGCACCATGTTTAATATTTTTTCCTAGTTGCCTACTTCCTTGTGAAAAAATTCCTATTACCCTTGCATGTCACTAATATTTGATCCTTAGAGTTGAAAATACATTGAAAGAATCTAATGAAAAACACTTTTTAAAGAATTCCTTTCTTTTGTGTTTAATCAATGTATCAAAAGACAAAAGTAATATATATATATATATTTTGCTTTTTGCTGAGAAAATTGGGGTTAAGTGACTTGCCCAGGGTCACACAGCTAGCCCAGGGTCACACAGCTAGGAAGTGTCTGAGACCAGCTTTGAACTCAGGTCCTCCTGACTTCAGGGCTGGTGCTCTATCCACTGCGCCACCTAGCTGCCCCAAGACAAAAGTAATATAAAAGATTATGATATCCTACTTACAACTAATTTTAACTTAACAATGTAATTCCAAGATTTAAAGGTGTGTCCTTTATGTTTATAAAGATACAACATTGTGAAAAAGAACAGGTTTTTCCAAAATTCTACATCATCAACCCCATATTGCCTTAACTCATAATACCCTATTTTGATAAAAGTAAAAAATTAAAAGAAATGTGGATAGAATATTCCCAACTAACTGAAAGAGATTTAATCACTTAACTTAAATTTTAGTCATTTAGTCATTTAGCACAGGAATGGTCTTTTGCCTCTTTTTGTATGCACTGTGCCTGGAATATACCTGGCACTTAATAAAGGTTAAATGATTGATTAATCAGAAGTTATTCTAAAAGAAGATTGTCATAGAATAGCACTAGAGTCAAGTACAATGCATGCATCCATTCATCCTCACTTTCATCCATTAATTTATTCTTTAAAAAACTATTCAGTCACTGGAGAACTTAAATTTGAAATGGAGAGAGGGAGTCATTGATAGAAAGATGAGGCTATAGGAAAGAATATTAACAAGGGAAGAGATTTAAAGGTTAGCCTTGGGGGAAAAGAAAGGAGGTCCATTTTTTTCTTACAGAAAAGTTTTTAGTTATGGAGGAAGAGAATAAATGAGGCAAAATGGAAAGTCCTCAAATATGTAAGGAAAGTGCAAAGCAAAGTTTCTTTTCAGGGAAAGAAGTTAGGAAATCTCAAAGTGAAAAAAAAAGGATTTTGAAGAACTACTTCAAGAGAAAGGACAATATTAATAAAATGAAAATATTTATGTGAAGTCATGACCTTATTGGTATAGATACAAGCTGTTCTGATAAAAATAACAATACCTACATTTTTTATTGATATAATTTTTCTTTCCCTTCACATTGTTTCTAGCATATTATGGAGTTTTTTGTCTGCTTACTTCACTTTGCAGAAGTTCATATAAATCTTCCCATGCTTTTCTATATTCCTCACACATCATTTTTTAAAGCAAAGTAATATTCCATTATATTCATGTACTATAATTTGCTTAGCCATTCCCCAATTGAAGGGCATCTACTTTGTTTCAAATTCTTTGCTATCACCCAAAAATGTTGCTAAAATATTTCGACACATATGGTGACTTTCTTCTTATCAATGGCTTTCTTGGGGGTATCATTTAAGTAATGGAGTCTCTGATCCAAGGGGTATGGACAATTCCAAATTGCTTTCCAAAATGCTTGTAACATTCCATAGCTCCAATAAATAACATATTACTGTGTCTATCATTCCATAACTCCAGTGTTGATCTATTGTCATTTTTCTACATTTGCACAGTATAAGGGAAATATCATTATTATAAGGGATTTAGTACATTTTTTTCCAATGGGTTGTGAATAATTTGTAATTCTTCTTTTACAAAGTGCTTGTTCACATACTTTGACAACTTATTATTGGGAAATGACTATGTCATTTTAACTACACATGCACACCAATATACATATATATATGTACATATATATATATGGGAGGGTGTGTATGAGTGTGTATGTGTGTGTGTGTGTTCTCTAAGGAGGAAAACACTACTTGAATGACAAGCAACAGCAATATGAAGTCATAGATCTCATAAAGGTCTATTACCAAATAAATTTTTCAGAATAATGGTGGTAAATTATTTCTCCTACTTAGTAGTACAAAGGCAACTGTTTCTTGTCCTACTATGTTCTAACATGAACAAAAGAGAGTTCTGTTGTTTCCCTAGGACATGAGTCTAACCTATAACAGGAAGCTTTTTGAGACTTTGCTGAACTTAATGAGTATCAATTCAAGTGATTCACATAGTAGCAAAGGACCCCACCAAAGAAGCTAGAAAACATGTTAATACATTAGGAAATTTAAGGAAAGAAATTGAAGACATCAGGAGAAGAGCTCATATTTGCATCATTGTTTATGATTAAAGGTTAGAGAATTAAATGGAGTAGCTAGATTTGGGAAATAAACTAATAAGGTGATGAGAGGTAGCAGAGGATATTAGATAGATAATTTGTTTTCAAATCAGGAAGATATATATTCAAGTCTGTCTTTTGAGACATACAATCTACATTTCTCAGTAGCCTAAGAAACTCTATGTTGTGACTCATTCTTTCTCCCATACTTTAGACTCTTATGAAGAGAGACATATTCTTTTCACCAGTCAACCTTTGTTTGTCTATATGATCCTTTCCCCTCCTATTTCCTCTACAAAACTAACCCTATTAGAATTCCCTACCTTCTAATTTTCTATCTTACCCTATTGACTCATTCCCTGGAAACCATAATCATATTTCCAATAAGCAAAAAAAGACCCAAAATCTCTCTTGACCCCACTATCTATCCAAAGGATTTTCCTATAACTTTCCTTTCATTCAGAGTTAAATGCCTAGAAGTAAAAACAAAACAAACAAACAAAAGCTTGTCTTTTTCTATATTCCTATGCTTTTTCTCTCAGTAATTTCTCTTAAATTTTGGCCATAAGCTAAATTATGAGACACCTCTCCAAAATTGAAATATATTCAATAAATATATGTCATGAATTAATTTTGGGAAACCAAGTCCCACATGGAAATGCATCTTTTTACAAGGGCAGAGTGGATATGAGGACATATTATTTAGGAATACTGTCAAGTCTGAAGGGCTCTGATTTTATGTGAGTGGCTCTTTTCAGGTAGCAAAGAAGCTATATCAATATGGTGAGATAGCACAATAAATCTTCAAGGTAGGCTTTGTTTTAGTCTTAGTCCTCTAATTCAATGAAGTCCTGAAAATAGTTTAGTTGTTTTTCAGTGAAAAAGCTAACTTAATCCATGAAGAAGGGGGAAAGACAATTCTGATAGATACTGGTCACATTGAATTCTGCCTTTTCTCTCTCCCATATCCAATTCTTTTTTTCACATAGCTATAAAGTGACATCACTTTTTTTAAAGGCACAACAGCCTGTCCATGGCCACACTTAGCAGCAACTGGAAAGGTAGGATTCCAAAAGTTTTCCCTTCATTCCAAGTCTCCCACTCATTTCCCATTGATGATATTCTAAGACAGAAAAGTGGGAAAATGAGGAAAATTTTACAAATTATTTTCTGTAACAGATGACTTCCCACTGTCTTTTTAGTTTCTTAATTAACAAAAACAAAATTGACAATTGCCCTGGTAAAGAAACATTCAGCTTCCAATTTTCCCCAGCTAGGCCCCCTTTATATATATATATGAGATTAAAAAGTGGGGTACAATTTCAGGATCACTCCAAAAATCTCTATTTAGTTTGCCTAGGCCTCTGACCTAATGTCATTCTATTAAAGGGTGAGAAGGGAAGCCATTAGGTAAGTTCTTCCTTCCAATTTGCAAACAATAACAGGTAAAAATGAAATAATCTTGTCTCTCTTCAGAAATGCCATCTATGTTCAGTTGTATAGTAGACAGACTTTCCTATTCATGTAGTAGAGACTTCTGGAGGTGTAAAGAGGAAATATCTGACCTGAGAAAATATCTACTAATGTGAAAGTCCTTTCTCTGTCATCATCAGGCAATTTGTATGGATAGTGACATTGAAACTTTTGAGATTCTAGAAACTTCCTCAGAAATTCTCTTAAATTCATGTGATAAGAATTGTTCAGTTTTGGTGTGAAAGGTTCTAGCCTTTGAAACAACAGTGACTCACTCTTGCTCAGCATGTTTTCTATATCCTGCAGAATGTTCATATCTAGCACCTGAGAGTTTTCTTCCAGTGCTGTGGCCATTTCCCTTAAGTCATTCCAATTTTGGAACAATTGGAGATTGCTTATCCTGTTTTCCCATTATGGATTTCTTCCTGGGCAGCACACTGCTGAAAGATTTCATTCTTCTCATCTAGCCCCATAGACTATAGATCTCCTCATTTTTGCCACTCAAAAATTCACTTCTTTCTCAAAGTTTTTCCTTAAATATTTATCTTGATATGTCCACTCATTCTGTCCACACAACAGCCCACACCTGAGGTATCTTCTCCTCAAGCATTAACTTGTGAACATCTTTTAAATTTCCACTTACAAGTTTTAGATTTGCCTGGAACTATTTCCTTCAAAGTTTAGCTACCTCTTCTTTGGACCAGACTATGTGAGCTTCACATTCCTGACATTGTGAAGAAGATGCACAGAGGAGAGTTTGATCATCCAAAGAGAATAGCTTCTTATCCTCTTGGTGTCTCACACTTGCTGGGTCCCTTATACTTCTGCCATTGCTATTTGTGGATCACAGAAGGTTCCCATTTCTTAAAACTGAGTTTTTGACTTTTTCTCAAAACGTTATTAAAAGCTCTTGACTGGGGGAGATTTTTCTTTTTTCTCTCTTACTTTTCTTTTCTTTTTCCCCCCATCCTTTCCCTTCGTTCACATGGTATTCTAAAGAAATGCACATTTTGATACTTAAAACTTCCCAAGATATTTTGACCTTTAAGGGTTAGAATTAAAGGACTATACCTTAAATGCAAATAATTTTGGCTCTCTTGATTAGTCAACAATTATTCCCAAGCCAAACTCACTTGGGCATTGTTTGGGCCCTGATTGTTTCAGAGTGAATATAAGTAGCAATTGTTAATACTGGCAAAAAAAACAACAACAACAACAACAACAACAACAACAACTAAAACAGATATCTTCCTCTCCCAGATTGATTTAAGATGTGGTAGATTCTTAATAAATGATTATTTATTGATAAATTGAAAAAGAGAGAATTTTTCCATAATAATGCTAAGTACATGAGATTCAGCACTAGAAGGAATATTGGGGACCATTTTATCCAGAATAAAGAAACAGGCTCCCTGAGACTTATTGACTTTATCAAGTTTGCAAAAGTAGTAAATAAGCCAGAAAACTGAGGCTTCCTACCCCAAATTCAAGATTTTATCCTGTGCTCTATTTTTGGAGAAAAGGAAATGTTTCTTCCAAAAGGTATTTTATAAAAATCAAACAAAAAAAACATTACTATCGATTATATGATGTTATTTTTCACTTGTTCTTTTTAGTTTGAAACATCATATTATATAAAAGCTGTCTGAATTTAAGGCTACAATTTAGTAACTGATATGTCTGTATTAGCAAAGACAAGTAATTTTTTAAAATGTGACATTTTCTTTTTTTTTAAGTTTTTTTTTAATTTTAAGCTTTTTATTTGTATAACATATGTATGGGTAGTTCCCCAAATTGATCTTTACAAAGTTTTCCAATACAAATTTTACCCCCAGTCCCCTCCCCTTCCCTAGATGGCAGGAAGTCCACTACATGTTAATAATGTTGAAATGTTTGAGAAGTTATGCAAGAAAAATCCTATATACAAGAAAAAAAAAAGAATCAGAGAAAGGCAACACAATGCAAGCAAATGTCAAAAGAGATCATGAAAATGTTACGTTGTGGTCCATATTTCAAGTCCCTCTTTGTGGGTGTATATGGTTTTCTTCAGTGAACAATTTGAACTGGTTTGAGACAATTCTTTATTGCAGAGAGCCATGTCCATCAGAATTGATCATTACGTAATACTGTTGTTGCTGTGCATGATGATCTCTCAGCATCAGTTCATGCAAGTCCCTCCAGGCCTCTCTGAAATCGTCCTGCTGTTCGTTTCTTACAGAGCAATAATATTCCATAACATTCATATACCATAATTTATTCAGCCACTCTCCAATTGATGGGCATCCCTTCAGTTTCCAGTTTCTAGACACTACAAAAAGGGCTGCCACAAACATTCTTGCACATGTGGGTCCCTTTCCCTCCTCTAAGATCTCTTTGGGATATAGGCCCAGTAGAAACACTGCTGGGTCAAAGGGTATGCACAGTTTGATAACTTTTTGAGCATAGCTCCAAATTGCTCTCCAGAATGGTTGGATCCGTTCACAGTTCCACCAACAATGTATTAGTGTCCCAGTTTTCCCACATCCCCTCCAACATTCATCGTTATCTTTTCCTGTCATTTTAGCCAATCTGACAGGTGTGTAGTGGTATCTCAGAGTGGTCTTAATTTGCATTTCTCTGATCAATAGTGATTTGGAGCAACTTTTCATATGACTAGAGATGATTTTAATTTCATCATCTGAAAATTGTCTGTTCATATCCCTTGACCACTTATCTATTGAAGAGTGGCTTGAATGCTT
>JAJPUD010032912.1:0-11648 GCA_023553655.1 Myrmecobius fasciatus
TTCCTTCTTGCCCTGCTCTCAGTTTATTTCCCCAATCTTCTTCTAGCTCTCTTTTGAGATTCTTTATGCAATCTTCCAGGTAAGCCTTCTGAAAGGGAGACCAGCTTAAGTCCACCTTTGTGGCTTTATCTGGGATTGTTTTCAGAATCTCAGGATCTGGGGACTGCTCTAGTTTCTCTCTGTAAAAGCTGTCTATGGTGAGAACTCTCTTCTTGCTGATGATGTATTGCTGAGGTATCAGTCACCAGCAGGGAATTCTGCAGCCTCAGCAGCAGCAGCAGCAGCAGCAGCAGCAGTGGCAGCAGCAGCAGAGGGATTTCAATTTTCCCTGGGGCAGTTTGCCTAGTTGACTTCCGGTCTGGGGCTGATCAGGCTAGATCTGCACTAGGGCCACACTTTCAGCTGCTCTCAATCCACCCTTTATCAAAGGTAGACCTGCCAAAGCACCTGCCTGCAAGCAGAGCAAAGTGGCCCAGGCGTCTCCCAGGGGCTTCCTGGGTGCCTAAGATCTTCTGGTCTGTCGCAGCCCCGGACTTGCACCCCGGCTGCGCACTGGTGTCTGAGAGCCGGGAGCTGCTCAATCCCCTGCCCATCTAAAACTGACCTCAGAAGTTCTTTCAAAGTAGATATTTGATAGAAGTGCGTTGTAGTCTAAGTGTTTGGTGAAGCCCTCACTCCATAAACAGTTCAGAGACTCAGTTTGTCTGTGTCTGAGGGAAGGTCTCAGGAGCTTACAGAGAATGCTGTCTGCAGTTTGCCATCTTGGCTCTGCCCCCCTGTAGGAAAATATCTTGACAAATAAAGATTTTGTTGGTGAGAGTCATGAAATTTGTGTTATTACTTCATCATTTCTCTTTAAATTATGATAAGTAATTACTTAAGCTAGGGTAAGGTATTTTGAAATGGCAGATCATAAATACTGTATTATCAGAATAGCAGAATTCTAGAGGTCAAATATACCCACTGAGTCTAGCTAACACCTAACCAAGAAATACCTGCATAATGTAATTGAAAAAGCTAGATTGAGGGTTTATAACCTTTTGTGGGAGGAAAGCATTAACCCCTTTAGCAGTCTGCTGAAACCTATGAACATCTTCTCATTTATCAGTTAGGTTGTGGAGATAAAAATATTTCCTTCTATTAGCTTAATATTTTCAATTCCTTCAAGTGATACTCATGCATCATCAACTAGCTCTAGGCCTTTTCCATCTTGATTGTCTACCTCATGTTACTTTACCACTTATCAGTGTCTTTTCTAAAATATAGTTGATACGACTAAGTGAATTTTTTTAAACTAATTCAACTGTATTTTGACCAGTTACATCAAGCTCAGTACTGTTCCAGTTCAACACATTATGCTTATCTTAATGCTGGAGCTTTTATTAACTTTTTGGTTGCCATCTCACATATATTGAGCTTGTAGTCAAGCAGTACTAGCGACCTATTATATACAAGCACTGTGGTTGGCACTGGGTATACAAAGAAAGACAAAAATTGCCTCTGATTTCAAAGAAAGCATAGCATAATGGGGAAAATAATACACAAACAACTATGTACAAATGAGACACTCAAGATACAATAGAGATAATATGTAGATAGCAGGCAGGAACATTCAATGTCCTAGCATGGGTGATAGCCAATGAAAATCCTACAATTGGGAGATAGAGTATTGTTTGCAAGAAAAAGCAAGGTGACCCATTGTCACTACATCACTAAATACTCAAAACAGAATAAGATGTAAGTAGGTTAGAAAACTAGAGAGGAACAGGTTATGAATAGTTTTAAAAGCTAAAAAGATCTGGGAATTAGATCACTAAAATCTCTGCATATTGTTTCATGACCTGTTATCTAATTAACCCTATCCTATTATGCAAATACAACATTGTTCTTTAATTTACTATTATTAAATTCTTCCCCATAGATTTATACCAAATGTTATAAATGATGGAATGCATTTGAATGTTGACCTCTGTTGGGGGATGCCTAAAAGAAAAGGGGATATGTTAGGGCCTAAGATTTTGGGGAAGAAGCTTGTCCTTGAATTGAGGATCAAAGGGTGGGGTTTGTTATTTCCTTGAGAAACATGAGACCCCAGGCTTGCTGGACATTGCTGTTAATGGTCTCATTATAATGTCTATGGCTGTTTTAAGTGGTCTTAGAAAACTGCTGATGATGGTTGTGGGCATATGGGAAGGAAAGGAGGCAAGGAGGAGGGGTCAGGTGATGAGGAGAGGCAAGACCTAGGAGGCTAGGCTAGGAGAGGAGGAGAGATATAAGCAAAGATGGTGGCAAGGGAAGGGAGGCGCGACAATGGAGACCATGGAGGCAATGGGGGCTGAATAAAGAACTGCCATAATCTACACTCCTCTGGCTTGACTCTTCTTGATGACCAACTCTGCTTGGCTGAATGCATACCGAAGTTCAGGAGGTGAGATAAGTCCTGCTGCCCTTAGGTAATTTAACAGACCTCCAGCCCACTTGTTAGCCACATCTTTTAGCTTTGTGTCATTCATAATTTTAAGAATTTTGCCATCTATGCTATCATCCAAGTTACTGGTAAAATTTTTGGAACAGCATGTAGTAAAATAGAAAATCAGTGGCCCTCATCAGGAGAAATATTTCCAAGTTGACATGTAGTATTAAACAAGTATCTCTTTAGGTCCAGCAATTCAGCCAATTCCAAATTTACTTCACTTCTATTATATTAAGAAAATAGGTCTTGAATTTTGCCTCAGATTCTTTTAGAGATTCAATTTTCTTATCTCACAAAGTAGAGATAACAGTATTCTTACTTTCTAACTTGCAGGATTATTGTGAGAAATGCAATAATAATAATAATACTAAGAGCTCATATTCATATAAAACTTTAATAAGGTTTTCAGAAAATATATGCTAGATTATTTTAGCTTTGCTAAAAACTTGTTCAGCTAAGTAAGACAGGTATTATTTTCTACATTTTATAGATGAGGAAACTAAAAGGCAGAGGCTCATAAGTTAAGGCTATGGTCATATAGTTAGTAAGCATTACAGGTAAACTTCAAAACCGTATCTTTTCACTCTAAGATCAGAACTCTGCCCATAACTCCATGCTTTCTGTCTTAAAAACATCTTTTACAGAATGATTATAAAAAGTTCCATTAGAATCCAGTTTATAATATATCAAGTGATTCCTCTTATGTGACATGGGACTCTATTATATGATGACTAGTTCTTTTTTCCCTCCAAAACAAGGTACCTTAATAGATAAGGATGGGATACATCACATAATAACACATGATAATTGTAATTTAACACCACTGTATCATAGGTGTATATTTATATATAAAAGAAATTATGATGGTGTTGATTATTGTATAATACTACCTAACCACCTTGATTGCTAATACCCAGAAGGCCAGGTACATCACACTGCACTCCCCCCAGGAAGAATGCTTAAGGGCATATGTTGTCAAGGTGTCAATCATTCATTCAAAAAAAGTTCTATTTAATAGATTAATTATGGTCTGTAGATAATCCTGCTTTCTTGAATGCCAGCTCTATAGGTCACAATCTCTGATACTTTCTACCCATCTGGAAAGACTTTGATATCATCCCTTAGAAAGAACTATTATCTTTGGATCATCCTAAGGATTGAAAAGTTCATCTCCAAGAACTTGGTCACATCTTGATAGCTGATGAATTCTGTAACCTTGGCAACTCCTGGGAAAAAAGAACCTCTTCCAAGAACTTTTCTCTCTTTTTCCCACATTGTCAAACATTGTTTCAAAGACCAAAGTTGGCAAAGTAGGGAACAGGAGCAAATAGAGATCTTCATTTTTAGATTATTAGGAAAATTGACTTAGTCATTGGGATGATAACTATTAGATTGTTGTTGAATGAACAAGCAGTTGATATACTACTGGAGGAGCCAAACCACATAAATATTTACATACTTGCTGTACATCAACTTAAAGGAAATAAGAAAACTATACAAAAATGGTTCACAGGTTCCTACTGGGGAAGCACATAAAGAAGGTGGCAGAAGTGGTTTTATCTAATATCAAGAGGTAATAAATTCATTTTTGGAAGAAGAGTGATTTATCATCCCACATTTAGGTGTTTATCATGAACATAACAAAAACCTAACAAAAAATGATGTACATAATGGAAACATATAGAACATTTTTTTCAGAGACCAGATGGTTCTTCAAATTAAGTCAACATACAGTTTGATACAAAGGTGACCACAGAATAATGAAAAAATATATTGAAATATTTTGAAATATCATGATTATTTAACATAGAAAACTTCTTTAGAAAGAAAATCACAAAGTGATACATATATTATTCTTTGAATAATATCACAGAAAATACTACATGTTAACAAACAAGGAAACAAAAAATACTGATATAGAACTCATTTCTGAATTATCTGATTGTGTATAATTAGCTATTCAGTTTATTAAAAGGATACTCAAAATCACTGCATAAGTAGAAAAAAGATTAAAGACATGAAGATATTATGAAAAATTACAACAACCTCAACACAACCTCTACTATTCAAAGGTGGTATCAATTTTGAGAAGTAGAAACTATCCAAAGGGAAAAAGCATTTACTTTCACCATTTGTTATAGAAATAGAATTGATGTAAAATTTTCCCCACCAGATAGAGATCTCAGAAATTTCAGCCAAGATCAACTTTATAACTTTTAAAAAAGTGTTCCATAATTATAGCCCTTACATACTAGTGGTTAGCACCATGCCTACAACATAGGACATCCTAACTGAATACTTATCATGCTTATTGTAGCAGTCAAAACCCATGATAAAATGTGGACAAGCAATGCTTGAAACATTTCAGATTCATTACTCATTTTATTTTCAATTGATTTTTGGTCATTGGGTTCAGAGATTTTTTTTTTTTATTTTCCAAATTTTTGTGACCCCACATTTAGTTACCTGATCCCAGATGGGGTCATAATTCTTTTTCCAGAAGATGGAGTTTGGGGCTTTATCAAATACAAGATTACTGTAGGCCATTATTATTATGTCATGTGTATCTAATCTATTACCCTGATTCACCACTCTATTTCTTTTTTTTAAATTTTTTTATTAAAGCTTTTTATTTACAAAACATATGCATGGGTAATTTTTCAACATTGACTCTTGCAAAGCTTTCTGTTACAAATTTTCCCCCCTACTCCGTACCCTCTCCCATAGTTGGCAGGAAGTCCAATACATGTTAACCATGTTAAAATACTTGACAAATCGAATGTGTATACATATTTATACAGTTATATTGTTGCACAAGAAAAATCGAATCTACAAGAAAAAAAAATCTGAGAAGGGAAATATAATGCAAGCAAACATCAATAGAGAGCATGAAAATGTTATGTTGTGGTCCACATTCAGATCCCTTTTTCTGGATGAATATGGCTTTCCTCATCACTGAACAATTGGAGCTGGTTTGAAACATCCCATTGTTGAAGAGAACCATGTCCTTCAGAATTGATCATTGTATAGTCTTGTTGTTGCTGTGTATATTGATCTCCTAGTTCTGCTCATTTCACTTAGCATCAGTTCATGCAAGTCTCTCCAGGCCTCTCTGAAATCATCCCGCTGGTTGTTTTTTATATAACAATAATATTCCATAACATTCATATACTATAATTTATTCAGCCATTCTTCAATTGATGGGCATCCATTTAGCTTCCAGTTTCTAGCCACTACAAAAAGGGCTGCCACAAACATTCTTGCACATGTGGGGCCCTTTCCTTCCTTTAAGATCTCCTTGGGTTATAGGCCCAATAGAAACACTGCTGGGCCAAAGGGAATGCACAGTTTGATAACTTTTTTGGGTATAGTTCCAAATGGCTCTCCAGAATGGTTGGATCCTTTTACAGCTCCACCAACAATGTATCAGTGTCCCACTTTTCCCACATCCCCTCTAACATTCATCATTATCTTTTCCTAACAACTTAGCCAATCTGACAGGTGTGTCACCATTCTATTTCTTAGCCAGTGCCAAATAGTTTTGTTTATTGCTGTTTTATAATATGTTTTTAGCTTTGCTATCACTGTTACCATCCTTCGTGTTTGTTTTTCATTAATTCCCTTGATATTCTTGAACTTTTCTTCTTCCAAATGAATTTTGTTATTGTTTTTCTAGTTCTATAAAATAATTTTTAGCAGTTTGATTAGTATAGCACTGAACAAGTAGACCAACTTAAGCATAATTGTCATTTTTTTATTATATAACTCAACCTATCCACGAGTAATTGTTTTTGTTACAATTTTTTAGATTTGACTTTGTATTTGAGGTGTTTTGTAATTGTGTTCCTATAGCTCTTAGGTTTGTCTTTGCAGGTTGATCCCCAAGTATTTTATTTTGTCTGCAATTATTTTAAATGGAATTTCTCTTTGTATATCTTGCTCATGGACACGTAGTATCGAACCTTTTGGTACTGAGATTCTGTAGTCCTGGTTAGGTTAGTACTCATATACTAACCTGCTGCTTAAGTAGTATTTGAAATTTTTGACTTCAATAAGACCTCCCTTAGATTGCATGACATTACCATAGTCATCAAGAAACAATAGCTACTCTCACTCTATAAGACATGGGTCTATTTTATTTCTTACTTTATATTTGTATGATACTCAAAATGGCCAAAATTCAAACCCAAATCAAGCTCTTTTTTGCTATATTTTAAGATTAAATATTAAGAAAACCCTTAAACATAAGACCATCCTTTTGACTTTAAAGACAGAATGTGTTGCTCCTGGTTGGACAAGAAGTTCTCTTCAAAATATTAAGCAATGAGATGATACATTGCTTTTCATAACCCTACACAATCTGGATGACCTTTTTTCCACTCTTAGTTTCATTAGATACAGTGTGTTCTGCACTCTATGTAGTAAATAAAAGAACAAGGATACATTATATTAATTGTTGGCAAAAAAGCTTACCAAATGAAGACAAAAAAAACCTCCCAGGATTTGCAAATTATCTTTAAAATGAATGAAGATTATTTTTTCTGTTTTTTTCTTAAAAAAATCTTCTAGTTTTGAGGTTCTTTATTGTCTGCTAACCTGCTGGAATTTTTATTTCTGCTTTTAGAGTATGGTATTTAATATGTGAAATATATCTTTTGGTTTCTTTTTGCCTGGCCTTCATCTGCCTTCAAAATAGATGATAAACAAAAATGAAATTCTCTGGGGCTAAGAACTGGTTCTATATTTCAATTCAGAATAAGATTGTTCAACTGAAAGATGAGCCTTGAAAATGAGCATTTTACCAGATAGCACATTAACCCTGGCAGTTCAGTGAGAAAAACTATGCTTCCTGAGAATTTTCAACCACTTGGATATAATTTATATACATTGAACATCTTATGCCCCTAATGACTTTCTTTCTGGATTCCCCTAAGTCCATGGTATTGAAAGAATTATCACCTATCTCAATCTGCAATTAACAAGCCCCAGTTCTACTGAATTTCTCCTGACTGAGTCAGTATGAATTATTTGACATCAAAGTAAAGCAAGGGAAATTTATTGAAAATAGGATAATATTACAGATGGCAACTTATCTCTGGCTTAGTAAACAACTCCTAGAGGTTGTACAGCTTAAACAATTTGTTCAGTGACATAAAAATATGAAATGGCAGAGGCAGGATTTGAACTCTGGTCTTCTTGACTGTAGACTCTGTTATCTTTGCTCTAATATATGCTGGCTTTTACAGCATAAAGAAAACAATAAAACAATGCCAGTGAAATAGCTGCTTTATCCACCATCTATTTATCCCATTCCCACTACTTTACATGTATGCTTTAGTGGGGAGTTCTGTTGTGCTACCTTTCTATCTTTATATCGATTGTAGGAATTTCCTACTGATTCTGTAAAACAACCTAGAGATTATGGACACTACTGGACAACTGTTGGCCTAAAAAAACAGGGGAAGTTACAGAGATCCAGAACTATTATCAAATAGAACAAGAGCATCAAGTTGTACTTGCTATTACTTCCCCAGATCTCTGCCATACTTAGCACTTTCTATTTTCTTAGAATAATTTCTACTCATCCCAAATTCTTAACATCCATTCAAACTGTGCCATAAGTTGCTGAGGAAATAAACAGGTTTCCAAGATATACAATTCCTCAAAGGACCATGGGCAGACACCACCATTTACCAAGATATATATATATATAAACAGTTTTCATAATTTTGATTAAATGGATTAATCATGCTGTATTTTTATTTATTTTAAAAACGTAAAAAATAAGAAAAGGGGTAAAGATTGCCATGTGCATAGTAGAACAAAAGAGAGGATTCAAACTATAAAGTGATAAATATCTATTTAAAGAAAGCCTATTTAATAAATACTATACATTGTGTTCAGAGCTGTCCATCATGGCTTTCTTGTATTTTGTTCCCTGTTATGCACTTAATCTTTTTTCCTCTTCTTCCCCAAGACCTCTACAGTTAATCACAGTTTACACACACACACACACACACACACACACACACACACACACAGCTATATATATAGAGATAGATAGATAGATAGATAGATAGATAGATATCATGTACTTTTCTTTTTTTTCCAAATTTTTCCCCTCCTTCCTCCCATCCCTACCCCTACATGACAGGTAGTCTAATACATGTTAAATATGTTAAATTATACAACAAATCCAATATGTGTATGCATATCTATACAGATATCTTACTGCACAAGAAAAATCACATATAGAAAGAGAAAAAAAAACAACCTAAAGAAGGAAAACAAAATCTAAGTCAATATTCACAGAAAGCATTAAAATATTGTGGTCCACACTCGGTTCCCACAGGCCTCTCTCTGGATGTACATGACTATCTTCAATGTTGAACAATAGGAACTGGTTTGAATCATCTCTTTGTTGAAGAGAACCATGTCCATCAGAATTGATCATCATATAGTCTTGTTGCTGTGTATAATATTCTCCTGGTTCTGCTCATTTCACTCAGCATCAGTTCATGCAAGTCTCTCCAGGCCTCTCTGAAATCATTGTGCTGGTCATTTCTTACCGAAAAATAAGATTCCATGACATTCATATACCATAATTTATTCAGCCATTCTCCAATTGATGGGCATGCATTCTGTTTCCTGTTTCTTGCAAATACAAAAACAGCTGCCAGAAACATTTTTGCACATGTGGGGCCCTTTGCTGAATTTAAGATCTATTTGGGATGTAGACCCAATAGAAACACTGCTGGGTCAAGGGGTATGCAGTTTGATAACTCTTTGAAAACAGTTCCAGATTGCTTTCCAGAATGGTTGGATCCCTTCACAGTTCTAGCAACAATGTATCAGTGTACCAATTTTCCCACATCCCCTCCAACATTCGCAAGTATCTTTTCCTTTCATCTTAGCCTATCTGACAGGTGTGTAGTGGCATCTCAGAGTTGTCTTAACTTGCATTTCTCTGAACAATAGTGATTTGGAGAACCTTTTTATATGACTAAAAATAGTTTTAATTTCTTCATCTGAAAATTGTCTGTTCATAGCTTTTTGAGAATGGCTTGAATTCTTGTATATTTCAGTCAATTATCGATAGGTTTTAGAAATGAGGCCTTGATCAGAAACTCTGAATGTAAAAATGTTTTCCAAGTTTATTGCTTCCCTTCTAATCTTATCTGCATTAGTTTTGTTTGTATAAAACCTTTTTAATTTCATATAGTCAAAATTATCTATTTTGTGATTAATGATGATCTCTAGTTCTTCTTTGGACACAAATCCCTTCCTCCTCCAAAGATCTGAGAGGGAAACCATCCTACATTGTTCTAATTTGTTTATAATATTATTCTTTATGTCTAGATCATGAATCCATATGGACCTTATCTTGGTATATGGTGTTAGGTGTGGGTCAATGCCTACTTTCTTGCATACTAGTTTCCAATTTTCCCAGCAATTTTTGTCAAATAGTGAGTTTTTAATTCCAAAGGCTGGGGTTTTGGGTTTATCAAACACTAGATTAGTATAGTCATTGACTATTTTGTCCTGTGAACCTAAGCTATTCCAGTGATCAACTACTCTGTTTCTTAGCCAGTACCAAATGGTTTTGATGACTGCTGCTTTATAATTTGGTTTTATATCTGGTGCAGCTAGGGCATCCTCATTTGCTTTTTGTTTTCACTAATTTCCTTGAACTTCTTGACGTTTTGTTTTTAAAGATGAATTTCGTTGATATTTTTTTCTAGGTCAGTAAAATAATTTCTTGAGAGTTTGATTGGTATAGGACTAAATAGATTAGTTTAAGTAGTATTGTTATCTTTATTATATTAGCTCAACCTTTCCAAGAGCACTCGATATTTTCCCAATTGTTTATATCTGACTTTATTTGTATGCAGAGTGTTTTATAGTTTTGCTTATAGATCCTGACTTTCCCTTGGCAGATATATTCTCAAATGTTTTATACTATTGACAGTTATGTTAAATAGAATTTCTCTTTGTCTCTCTTGCTGTTGGATTTTGTTAGTGATGCATTAAAATGCTGATGATGTATGTGGATTTATTTTGTATCCTGCAAATTTGCTAAAGTGGTGTATTAATTCTAATAGTTTTTTGGTTGATTCTGTAGGGTTCTCTAAATATACTGTCATATCATCTGCAAAAAGTCACAATTTGGTTTCCACATGACCTACTCTAATTCCTTTAATCGCTTTTTCTTGTATTATTGCCAAAGCTAGTATTTTTTTATTTTTTTTAATTTTTTTATTAAAGCTTTTTATTTGTATAACATATGAATAGATAGTTCCTCAGTATTGATGTTTACAAAGCTTTCCATTCCAAATTTTACCCCCAGTCCCCTCCCCTCAAATAGATGGCAGGAAGTCCACTACATGTGAATAATGTTGAAATACTTGACAAGTTGTGCAAGAAAAGTCCTATCAACAAGAAAAAAAAAAAAAAGAAAATCAGAGAAAGGAAACACAATGCAAGCAAACCTCAATAGAAAGCATGAAAATATTTTGTTGTGGTCCATATTTCATATCCCTCTCTCTGGGTGTATATGATCTTCTTCAGTGAACAATTGGAACTGGTTTGAGAAAATTCTTTGTTGCAGAGAGCCATGTCCTTCAGAATTGATCATGTAATATTGTTGTTGCTGTGTATAATGATCCCCTGGTTCTGCTCGTTTCACTCAGCATCAGTTCATGCAAGTCTCTCCAGGCCTCTCTGAAATCGTCCTGCTGGTCGATTCTTACAAAGCAATAACATTCCATAATATTCATATACCATAATTTATTCAGCCACTCTCCAATTGATGGGCATCCCTTCAGTTTCCAGTTTCTAGCCACTACAAAAAGGGCTGCCAAAAACATTCTTGCACATGTGGGTTCCTTTCCCTCTTCTAAGATCTCTTTGGGATATAGGCCCAATAAAAACACTGCTGGGTCAAAGGGGTATGCACAGTTTGATAACTTTTTAAGCATAGCTCCAAATTACTCTCCAGAATGGTTGGATCTGTTCACAGTTCCACCAACAATGTATTAGTGTCCCAGCTTTCCCACATCCCCTCCAACATTCATCGTTATCTTTTCCTGTCATTTTAGCCAATCTGACAGGTGTGTAGTGGTACCTCAGAGTTGTCTTAATTTGCATTTCTCTGATCAATAGTGATTTGGAGCAA
>JAJPUD010032913.1:0-11647 GCA_023553655.1 Myrmecobius fasciatus
TCAGTTTCAGTTCATGTAAATCTTCCCAGGCCTTTCTAAAATCAGTGTGTTCAGGCTGAGATTGTGAATATGTATGGCTGACTTCTTCAGAAAAAGTAAAGTTTAAAAGGAATAGGTTTGCAAGAAAAGTTAAAAATTAAATTCTGTTTTGGACATGTTGAGTTTGAGATGTCTCCTGGAAACCCAGTTTGACATATTCACTAGGCAATGAGTGAGGTGGGAGAGACTCGGGTTGGATCTGAAAGTCTTTTGAGTCATTCACAGAGAGAGGATAATCAAAATCATGTGAGTAGCTGAAGAACCTCTAAAAGAAAAAAAATGATGGTGGGACAAAGAGGCAAGGGATTCCACAGGTGTTCTATTGATCTGGCCAACCATAGGATCAATAGACTATGAAAGCAATAGAGGGTGAGGTGAGTGGGGGGAGGGGGTTTCCCACCTCAGCAGGTGGTAACTCTGAATAGCAGGAATATGAAAAGAGCAAGAGCTCACATTGCTGTAGAATGACCCCTACTCTCCCAGAGTTTTCTGCACAATTGAAGTGGAGGTGTTGACAGCACAAAGGACTATCTTAGTAGTTATTAGGATAGTTATGAATGTTTTCGGAGTCCTCCACACACTCAGTTCTGTAGCAACTGTCAGGCATATAGTAGATCGTAATAAGTATTTGTTGAATGGATGAATGAGCTTCCTGGTTCTGTTTTTGTCTATAGGTGATTATTTTGGAATCTTGAAGGAAGCAAGAGTGACAAAGTTTCCATTTAATGTCTTGGACAATCCCATGTATTGGGGGAGCACAGCCAACTACCTGGGATGGTCAATCATGTAAGTATATTAGTCTTTTCACTATAATTATGAATTCTATTCATCTTACTGTAAGATACCAAACACTGTTATTAATAATACTGTTGGGGCAGCTAGGTGGCACACTGGATAGAGCACCAGTTTTATCTAAAAACAAAAACAAAAAACCCCCCAGAATCTTAAAAAACCAGAAAGTACAGAAAAGAAATACAAAACAAAAGAAAACATTGTCATGTATCCAGCAGAGCATCAGGGAAGACTCAAAATATATAACAATAAATTACCAGATCAAGAAAGTATATATTAGAAGAAATTATATTCATGAGTGTCTACCTTTTCTCTACTTCTTTGTAAATTGTTCTTTTATTCTCTGCTGTGCACCTTTTTTACTTTATTCTTTTTTCCTCCTTTTACCCCCTCCATCCCAAGGAAGCTATATTTAAGAAAAAAATATATTTATGTATACATATGTGCATATATAGATAGACATACACAACCATGGAAGGGATCCATAGGTGGGGGGAGGTTAATTAATAAAAAGGCAGAAGGAGCAGAATTAAAGCAAAAAATTGTTTTGAAGAAGAAATCCCTGATAAATACTAGGGTATAGTCAGCCAATCACAATTCATGTTGGCCCACAAGTCCCTACGGTGTTGATATTAAGCATTATTGTAGAGAGACTAGGAAGGTGTTTTTATGGGCAGGTTTATTTTTCCCATAGTGGGGGGGGGGGTGGAGGGAGAAACAGCAACTGCTTAGTCACTTTCTAGATGCTTCAAAGCTAACTCAGGGAAATCACTTCATGTCTTTGGCGCTCCATTTCCTCCCATATAAGACAAGGAAGATGAACAGGATAATCTCTCCAGGCTTCTTTCAGCCAAAATGTTCTATGATTTTCTGAATTTCTCTTGACCAAGGAGAATGGCATTGACTCTTAGCTGAACAGGTGATTGTAGCTGACATTTATATGATGCTTTACACCCATGCTGTCATTTGAGCCTAACAACAACCCTGTATATACTTTACTTTACTATACTATATTATACTATACTATACCATACATATTATTAACCCTATTTGACAGATAAGGAGACTGAGGCCATAGAGTTGACGTGACTTAGTAATACATCCAGAAGCAGATTATTAACCCAGGTTTTCCTGGCTCCTGTTATGCCAAATTGCCCCAATGCTTGGTCTGTCATTTGCCTGACTGAGAGAAGGTGCTTAATAATGCATGTTAATTCATTGATTCCTTTGTTCAGACACTCTGCTTACTTAGCAAAGGACCAGTTCCATCAGCACCTAGCAGCCCCGGACAGGCAGCCCTTATAGACTTATTTATGAAGCTTTTGCTCTATCTTAGATCCTGGGTATGTTTAGGAGGTGGTTAATGACCCTTATAAAATCATTTCACCTACAGCATAGCAGCATAGGTTTTAGCACCCATTTCAGTCATCTGGCTGAAGATAATGGAAAAGGTTGGGGAACTGAGAAATGAAATAGACTCCAGCTCAAGATGTAAGATTCTGGAAGTCTCCTGACAAAGAAAGCCAGTAGCTTGAGTGAAAGAATATTTTCAATATATTAGAAGCTGAGTCTACATATCATTCGTGGAGAAGAAAATATTATGGCTATTGGGAGACATGTTCTGAGCTACTCCCAGCTCAGTGAGAGTAAGTAAACCTTCCAGCAGAAACCAGAAAGCTTTTTTTCACTGTTATTAGGAAAACAATCCTCATGGGGCCCGTGGAGACTGTAACTTTCTATCAGCCAGGGAGTGCTTAAAGGAACCCAGATCCCCAGGTGAGCTCCTAAGTAAGCCTTAGGGACTCTCTGTAGAATGACTACTATTTACCCTTCTGTGAGGGAAGCCCAGAGCTACTACTGCCATGAAGTAGTCATGGAGAGGTGGTGGGGGAGGGAAGGAGGATTGATCGTGGCCTGTCTGAGAGCCCATTAAAGAGAGGCAATGTTTCATGCAGGCCCCACATTGCTGACCAAGCAAGACTGCCTGTAAATCTTCATTGAAGGCCATCTGTCTCAGCCCCCAGTGCCTTTCCTCTGTGTGGCTTCAGAGAGAAAGTGGGAGTGAGGGAAAGAGGAGGAATCATCATTGATTTTATTTAGACACAAAGAGCACACAAAGAATGATCTGTGTTGTATAAGCTGAGGACCTTGGTTAAGAATCCCAACTGAACTCCACCATTTTTTACTTTCCTTAATGAATAGACAGAAATGGCACAATGGAGGATATAGTGAGGGAGGGCAAGAACTTTGATTTACACTCTGAGAGGCAGAAGTTTCATAAAGAGCAGTGGGAGTCACTGAAAGGAAGCTTGATTGACTTCACCATTTTTCCAAGGTTTGGTTCTAGATGTCCTATAGAAGGCACCAGAAAGCCAGGTCCTTTCCTCAGTTACTTTTCCTCTAGCTCCAGGTCTCTGTTTCCTCATTATAAAACTAGAGGTGATTGATACTCTCATGGCCTGTAGATAGATGCAGAAAAGCTTTTCTCACCCTTCCATCTGACATGCACAATTTGGAGTGAAATTATCAGAAAGCGATGTAGAAAATTAAACCATTTGGATTAAATACTTCTAAATCTGTCAGGCATGAACTATACTGAAGTAAATCATTCATTAGCCAAAACCTTGGAGTCAAAAAGACTAATATGCTAAACCCCCAAAAGTCTTGTTGATTTTTCAATGAACCAAAATTTTTTTGTTTTGTTTTGTTTGGTGTTTTTTTTTTTTCAGTTTACTACTTTTCCTCCTGTTCCCAAGAAATGCAGTGAGCTAGTTCAAACTAAAATCAGAATCAGTGAACTAAAATAATGTAAAAACTCAGGAGGATGTGAGTTCAAATCCATCCTTAGACACTTCCTAGCTGTGTGAACCTGGGCAAGTCACTTAACCCCAATTGCCTCATGCCCTCCCTTTTCCCCCTCAAGATTATCTCCCTTTCCTCCAATGAGAAGCAACATGGAATTGAGCTTGCTTAAAAGCCAGGGAGACCTGAATTCAAGTCTTGCCCTCTGGCAATCTAATTTTGAGCAAGTCACTTGACCTCCTATGTGCAAGTGTTGTCGGCCAGTGTTCAAATGCATATAGAAGTGCCTCCCTGGCATCCCAATTATATTTTATTCTGGTTTTGGCCATATTGAGGAGTTGTGGTTTCCCAAGTTTGATGCTGTTGTTCCAGGCAACTCTCCAATGTACAGAGAAGCTGTTGCTCATCATAGTTCCCTGCAGCAATGAAATCACAAGTCTAGTCCCCATCCCTTTTTTCCAGTTATATTATACTTGAAACAAAATAGATTAGAAGGAGAAAGAACCTCAGAAAACTCCATTGGGCATTCATTTCATAGTTGAGAAAAGCAAGACCTGGAATAATTTCCTAAAGTCACTTTATTAATTAGCAGTCAATCTGGATTAAGAATCTAGAGCTTTTGCCCCTCTGCCACATGGTGTTCTCCCCAGATTGGAACAGAACTAACCTTTGAATTTGGAATTTTGTGACTGATGTATTATATACAAGCAGTAACATTGGTTTTCAGCAGTGGATAGAGCATGAGTCCTGAAGTCAGGAGAACCTGAGTTCAAATCTGATCTCAGACACTTAACACTTCCTAGCTGTGTGACCCTGGGCAAGTCACTTACCCCCATTTGCCTCGGGGAGGGGGGCGGGGAATTAGTTTTCAGAACCCTTTAAAAACAAAGACTGATCATAGCACTTTGTTAAGATACTGAAGTTCCTATATTACCCTTTAACTGACTCCTAGAGAAGCTTATAAATTTGGTTTTAATAAAGATAAACATTTTAACTAAGATACTGACCCTCCTCACCTCAACCCATTAGAATCTGTATCTTCTTTCAAAGTAATTCAATTTTCACTTTCTATGTGAAGCCTTTCATGATTTTCCCAACCACTATATAACTATATCTATATCTACATCTCTATCTATTGGCGTGGAGGTTATAGTTCACTAACTACCTTGTATTCATTTGTACATTTACTCTATTAATGTACTTGTAGGGATTGTTTCATTCCTTGTATGTTTATCCCTGAAATCTAGTGCCTGCCAGGTAATAGGCTTGAATAAATGCTTTTTTAAAAAAATAGAAAAAAAGGAAAAGAAAATTCTTCCTACTAACTTAGAGTTGTTACTAGGAGAGCCAAAAAGAGGCTCTCTTTGCATATTTTGAGCTTGTTTGGGGGGGCGGGGACCGTGAACCCTATGTAATCATTATGCAGTTGTCTGGAATTAAGAAAAGGCTTGGGACCATTATTCTGATTTTATAAGCTATTCTTTTGAAACCCAAAGAGCACAATACAATGCCACAAGTCATAAAATCAGTGGATGTCACTAGGAACTCTGGTTCTCATATAAAACCTACCACCAATACCCATATCCCTGAGAAAAGAGTACCGTTGCATGGAATCCTCATCTGGGCAGAGGTAATTGTACTATGGTTACTCAACCTTTTGAGGAAATAAATCAAAGGAGAAATACAAGGATATAATTTATTTAAATTTTCAGCAAAGTTGCTAAGAGTTTTTTTTTTCTTTTTAATCAAATGTTTTGTTATTAATTAACAAGTAGCTTTAGTGGCCAGAAATAGGGACTAATGGATACTTCTCTGGGCACTGAAGTATAAGCTATAGAATTCCAATTGCTGCTAAGCCTATTTCTTATAAATGATTTAGGAGAGATGAAGTGGTTATCACATAAGAAAAAGATTTAGGGGTCACTACTGGCCGTTCCCCAAAGTATCAACCCCAGAGTTTTTTATTAGTCAACATGTATTTGTGAAGTTCCTGTCAGGCCATGTTGATACAAAAACAGTCCCCATTGTCAAAGAACAGCATGTACACACATAAGGTCCATAAAACATAAAAAATAAACACAGGACAATTTTGGCAGGATGGTCTTAGAATCTAGTGGGAAATGATAGAGAACATGGAAGGAAGCTTGAGAAAGGCCTCATAGAAATTAGCATTTGAATTGAATTTTGAAAAAAACTAGGAGTTCTGGGAAGCACAGGTGAGAAAGGGGATGCACTGATTAGTGTAAAAATAAGGATAAAGAAAAGTCCAGCAAGAAAGTATCAAACTATGAGATATCTATTCCAGAAAATTCTGTTCAGTTTTGGCCATTTTGCCTCAAGAGAAACAGAAATGGAGAGAGGAAATAGAAATGATCAAAGGCTTAGGTATTTATATGAAGGAAGACAAAGAAAAAGGCCTATTCAACCTGGAAACATAAAGGAGATATGATTAAGAAGTCTTGCAGTGAGGGTTTGAGAGCTGACTCTCATTCTGGAATTTATAGGTCAGAGGGACAAGCATTCCCTCTCAACCCTATGAAGAGATTTGGACTATTAGGGTCATTGAAGTAGGAGGTGGGCGTGAGTCACACTGAGGAGATTTTTAAAACAAACCAAAACAAAAAACAAACAAACAAAAAAAAACCTGCAAGAGGATATCTGCCAGGTTTGCTATAGAAGGAATTACTCCTTGGATGAAAGATTAGACCAGGTGACCTATAAAGTCTTTTCTAAAATTCTTTGATTGAATTAAAGAAATTTTTGTGCAATTGTAAAGGATTATCATCATTATTATTATTATTGTAGGAAAGAATCTTGTTTGTAAGCAGCCCTTGTCTATTCTCTGAGTCATTCCTATCTGTGGTATAGTGGGGAGGGGAAAGTGAAAACTAGGACAAGGGACAGCTCCAGTAAAAAGCCATACTTCCACTGACATCAGAGCATCCATAGCCTCAAAAAGATCAACTCTCTACTACTTATGAATAGGTCTTCATCTTATTTTTTGTCTTACTAATAATTAGGAGCTATGAATCCAGAGACAGTGTCTTGTTTTTTTTTCTTGTAACCCTCCCCTATCTCCCTATGCTTAATACATTGCTTAGAACATAGTAAGGATCTAGTAAATATTTGTTTAATTGAATTGTCTGGTCACCTCCCTGAATGATATGCAAAATTCTGTTGGAACTCCCCTTGACTACTACTGTTATCTCCAGAATTTGTTTTAATTTAAAAATCTGACAAAGCCCCATACTGGTTAGAAGGATATTCTCTTTATTTTATATTCATTACTGACCTAAAAAGGAGTTCCTGAGAAATTTAAAAAAAATTGTAAACAGCTTCAATATAGAACTTGTGTTATAAGTCTGTGCAGATATTGAGCTCCCACTGATTAGTCTGTTGACTTTGAAGCTGGCAGTCTCGAAACCTCCCTTCCTCAATTCATCCAAAACCATTAGCCCACTAACTATTAACCTGTAAGAACTAGCTTATTCCAGCCTGAGAATCAGAAGGTAGCTATAGAAATAAATTGGGGAAACAGTATGACAGCAGCTATTTCTAGAAACAGGAAGCAGATGTGGTTATATGACTCCTCAGCCTTTGTCACCAAGGAGCTGTACTTTTTCATTAGCCTTAAAAGTCAAAAGTAATTGTTGTCCATGAAAAATACTTTGAATGAAGAGACAGTAGGATTTTCATTTTGATTTGCACTCAGCTAGACATATGGACCCTTCTGCTTAGCTAATGATGAAGAGCTTATTTCCCTGCCCTCTCCTGTACAAGGACAGAGCCAAATGTGTAATGGTTATTTTGGGGTGGGAGAGGAGGAATCGCAAAAAACTCCTAAGTCCCTAAAGTTCACACCAATTTAGCCAAGAAATCAGAATTTGGAGCATAATGCTCCAAGATGCATAGATGAGAAGAAAGTGCAATTATTCACTTACTACCCAGAGGCCAATGAACTTTTTCAGCTCCAGATTCTTGAGCGGTGTGGAAAATTCAAGAATGGATAGCCAGTGCTACTATTAGTAACCACCATAGTACATAAGGAACTTTCATGTAGTTATGTCATTGGTTTTCTTCTAAGAGGAAGCTTGCTAAATTTGGGGATTTAGGAGGCTTTGGATATCAAAAGAAGGAACACTTACTTTGGAGTCAGAAGCCTGAGTTCAATTTTTTTTTTTTTTCTGTGTGACCTTACTATGTCACTAAATCTCTATGGTCTTGATGTTTTCATCTGTAAAATGAGGGAGTTGGAATGGATGGTTTTGAAGATCCCTTCCAGCTCTTAATCTATAATCTTAGCTTCCAATGATGAATGGACATGGAAGTTCACAATAGTAATGGTCTTATTAGAACTTTCCATATAATCCTTTGACAATAGCTAATACAAGTTTCCTCTCGTCTCTTCACTCAGGGAATATGAGATACCAAGTAGTGACAGGTTGGTGATGGTAACTTCCACAAATAACTTTGTTGAGAATCCACCTCTCCCCACATTCTTCTCTTCTAGCTCCAAGTTTCTACTACACCATAAAATGTTAGCTCCAGAAATCGTTTCATCAATTTTTCTTATTTAACTTTCTCAGTTTACAGAGGAAGAAACTGAAAGGGACACGATTTGATGAAGGAAAAACAGCAATTTCATATCAGAGACCCCTTTAGAAGAACCCAGGTCTCCTGACTTCCAATCCGATGCTGTTATCTAGTATCCCATCTGTGAAGGCTTTGAAAATGAGAAATGAAAAATTCCATTACTCAG
This sequence comes from Myrmecobius fasciatus, assembly GCA_023553655.1. NCBI lineage: Eukaryota > Metazoa > Chordata > Mammalia > Dasyuromorphia > Myrmecobiidae > Myrmecobius > Myrmecobius fasciatus. The sequence continues at coordinate 8,393 of JAJPUD010032913.1, forward strand.
ACCCAATTGTATCAACTAAACTAGAAAAAAAAAATTCTTCAGAAGTTAGAGAATTCATTGGGGTATTGTTTTTGAAAAGAGCTGTTCTGATTCACACTGACTGGATGAACAGCAGAGTAGGGTTGGTATCAGAAGAACTCAGGTCTGCTTTTCCTCTTAACTGCTCTAGAGAACTCTCCAAAACTATAATCTACAGCACTTACTACTGTTTGTTCTACCTTGATAGAGGGAACTTCCTCTGTTGATGAAATCATACATCTGAATCTTTCCCATCTCCCCACTCCCAATTAGATCTCCCAAACTGTGCTGGAAAGGCACCCAAATCACAGCATCATAGAGCCACAGGTGCCAGAGCCGGGAAGGACTGTAGGATGAAATCACCAGCTATAATTCTCTCTTTTCTTAGAGAAAAAGAAAGAGGAATTCTAGTGAATATAGAGGGTATGACTTACCTGAAGTCGTCAGCCTCCTTATCTGTAGTATAAAGAGAATAATAACAGTAGTACTACCTTCCACTGACATATATATGTGTGTGTATTTACATAGAGAGATCTAGATATATGTGCTTTGTAAGTGCCAGCTCTTACTGTGATTATAGAAAAGTCATCATTTTTTAATCAGTGGAGTCCAGGCAGAAATGGTCCTGGAACAAGTCACTATGCTGCTATTTAATTTTCTTACAGTAAATGTCCTGTGGACAATTACACTGGTGGATTTAAAACCTGCTCTTTTTATTTGAATAAAAGCATTAGTAAGAAAGCTTGGCATAACTCGAGGAGCAGCAAACTGGATGACAGGGACAAGGTGTGCCTCATGCAGTCCCCACAGGGTTTTGTCTTTTCCTACCAGGGCTCAGTCTTATGAGAGCTTTTTGTTCCTTCCCACCCCATGCCCCAGTTTAGGACTGAGTGGTTCATAGCCACTGTTGTGTCCAGGCAGTGGCTGTGATGGCGCACGGTTCTTGCCTTTGGACATTTGGAGGTCTGTAATTAGAGTATGAGGATTTGCCACTGGTCAGTCCCTGACAAATAATTTTAGCGCCAAGTCATGACTGGCTTCTAGTCAGTAGGTGGCCTTGAGTGAGTGGTCATCCATGATCTGTCTTGTTGTTACTCTTAATAAAACAACACAAAGCCTGGTGATAGCATTCTCTCCCTTCCAACAACTTAGCATAGAGGTGTGTGTACTTTGTGTGCCTTTAAATGAGAACACTTGGACAAGCTGTGACATGGAGTAGTGGGGACAGAAATCTGCCCAATCGGAACAGAGTTGTGAGGCTCCAGTGAATTAATGTGTGTAGGGCCCTGCCAGCCTTAGAGTGTGAAGTAAATATGAGCTGGTCAGAGTGTGCGTTTGTTTGGTATGTCTTCTCAAGGAATGACCATCTACTGTATTCACTAAGAGGGGCCCTTTCCCCTTTATCTTCTCATCTTCCTTCTGGTTAATTATTAACTGCAGTTCTTTGGGGCTCCTGCTTGATACTTTGGGGACAAGGAATGGGCCGAGGGAAAGATTAGATGTTTCTAGGGGCAGTGAGGAGGCTTGGAAATGATCCCATACACATTACCACAGGGCAACACTTTGTACTCAGGAGCCCTGGTCTGACTCCTGCCCGTGGCAGCCCAGTGCCTCTGTTCTCAGGTATTTGCTAATCCCAGCTTCTGCTGGACTGATTTAGACATAAGTGCCCTGGGGACAGGGAGGAAGATGAGATGCAAGGGAAAGTGTCTTGGTGTTCCCTAGTTAGAGCACTGAAAAATGATGCATTCTTCCAGCCAGAGGAAAACATAGAGTTCTTAACCTTGAGTCTCTGAACATGTTTTGAAAAATCATTTTGATAACTTTATTTCAATATGATTCAGTTTCCTTTGTAATCTTATGGATTTTATTTTGTGCAGTGCTATGAGGTGTCCATAAGTTTTATCAAACTGCTCAAAGATCTATGAAACACAAAAAAGTGAAGAACTCTTGACCCTGAAGATTTTTTGGCAACCTATATAAGCATATATTCTATCCCTTGTGTAATACCCTTCAGGACCTGGCATTCAACAAGTCAAATCACTGTGACTGCATTAATTTCCGTGAGCCTAGTAGTGTAAATATGGCCTGTATAAACTCTAGTAGTCCTGATTCCAATTTTCATGTGCTGGCTTGTATTCTCATTCTGTCTGTTTCTCTCTCTGTCTCTCTCTCTCTCCCTCCCCCCCCCGCTCCTTCTCCTTTTCCCTCCTTCCCTCCTCTGAGAGAGTTTAATGTTTTGTAATGCCAGTACACTTCAAGCCCCATTCCTGTACCTACTCAGTATCTTTACCAGTGATCAGTTCCCTAATATCATCTAACCAATTAACATCAATTAAGTTTTTACAAGGGAGTATTTACTGCAAAGATACAGCAAGAACCAGATTATAAAAACATTTCCTCAAACCAGGGTATACTCTGTTCTCTGTCATCTCAGTCCCTAGAGAAACTGAACTCCAAATTAAAGCTGTTGTACCAAAGCGTTCACCTCACCGAACTCCCAGCATCTCATGCTGGGTCAGTTCCCTGATGGCCTGGCCTGTGCCAAAGGAAATAAGATACAGAGAAGATGACTCCATCACAGACCCCAGCACACCGACATAAAAATTGTGTGTCTGCATGCAGACTACTCACATACGTATGCTTGTAGTCTCCCTATCGTTTTCTCTTTGTAATTGTTCCCCATTTTCCTACCTAAGTTCTACTGACTTGATGGATGATAGGAAAATACTCCTTTTAAGGATTTTGAGGGTCAGATGAGATAATGAATATGGATGTGCTTTGAAAAGCCCAAAGCTGTCCAGGAGAAGAGATGGGCTTTCTATCAAGGAACTTTCTGTCTAGACAGGGTGACAGTACCACTACAAAAGAAGCACAAAACAACAATCTAAAAACTTCCACAAGGCGGTTTATGAAAACTAACCCTTATCTCTGATCCTATTAATGTCACAGTCTGATTATTCCCTTTATATCCCTCCAAAACTTGGAAAATACCTCCTGTCAATTTTGTTACCAGCTCTCTGTCTCAGACATGATGGAGCTCAGAAGATATGGGCCAGCTCCAGTTTTCTCACTCTTTCCTGCTTAGAGAAAGCTAAGATAACAATAGGTGGAGCACTGGATTTGGAGTCAGGAAGACAGGAATTCAAATGGGGCCTTAGATATTTATTAGTTGTACAGTCTTTGACAAGTCACTTACCTGCTACTTGCCTCAGCTTCCTTATCTGTAAAAAAAAA
>JAJPUD010032915.1:0-11645 GCA_023553655.1 Myrmecobius fasciatus
AGAGTGTTTTGTAGTTTTGCTCATATAGATCCTGACTTTCCCTTGGAAGATATATTCCCAAATATTTTATACTATCGATGGTTATTTTAAATGGAATTTCTCTCAAAGAAGAATTATCAAACATTATGCAATGAAAAAATGGATAATTTTGATTATATTAAATTTATTTTGTACAATCAAAACTGATGCAATCAAAATTAGAGGGAAAGCAGAAATCTTTGAAAAGTTTTGCGCCCAAGGATTCTGATAAATGTCTCATTTCTAAAATATATAGAAAATTGACTCAAATTTATAAGAATACAAGCCAATCCCCAATTGATAAATGGTAAAAAGGTAAGAACAGACAATTTTGAGAGGAAGAAATTAAAGCTATTTCTAGTGAAAAAATGCTCTAAATCACTAATTAGAGAAATGCAAATTAAGACAACTTGGAAGTTCCATTATACACTTCTCAAATTGTCTAAGATGACAGGAAAATGATAATGATACATGTCAGAGGGATGAAGGAAATTGGGACACTAACACATTGCAGATGGAATTGTGAACTGATCAAACCATTCTGGAGAACAATTTGGAACTCTGTCCAAAGGGCTTTCAAATTGTGCCTATCTTTTGATGCAGTAGTGTTTCTACTGGGTCTGTATCCCAAAGAGTTGATTAAAAAAAAAAGGGAAAGGACTGACATGTGCAAAAATGTTTGTGGCAGCCCTTTTTGTAGTGGCAAGAGACTGGAAATTGAATGGATGACCATTAGGTGGGGAATGGTTGAATAAGTGATGGTATATGAAGGTTATGGAATGTTATTGTTCTATAAGAAAAGACCACAGGATGATTTCAGGGAGGCCTGAAAAGCCTTAGATGAATTGATGCTAATTGAAGTGATAGAATCAAGAGAACATTATGCATAGCAACAACAAAATTATGTGAAGATCAATGATGATGGACTTGGCTCTTTTCAACAATGAGGTGATTCAGGGCAAGTCCAATAGATTTGTGACAGCCATCTGCATCCACAGACAAGAGTATGGAACTGAATGTGGATCAAAGCATAACATTTTCACCTTTTTTGTTGTTTGCTTTTTTCTGTTTTTTTCTTTGTTATCTCTGCAGAGTGATAAATGTGGAAATACATTTAGAAGGACTGTACATGTTCAACCTATATTGGATTACTTGCTGTTCAGGAGAGAGAGGTGGGAGGAAGAGGGATAAAACTTTGGAACACAAGGTTTTGCAAGGGTGAATGTTGAAAACTATCAATTTTAAAAAAATATTGATGTGATCTACTTTTTTACCCCTACCTGACTATCCATCAATGTTATTGATTCTATCACCAAATTTCTCTAACATCTTCTCCCTTCAGTTCTCTCATCAGCTTTTACCTATTGCAACATCCTCCTAATTGCTCCTTCAATCTCCCACCTTTTTGTTCTTTTCTAAATAATGCACTTATGTAATTTTAATATGCCTCTACTTAAAAAGATTGGGGGGATTTCAGTGGCTGCCTAAATATCAATTTCTCATCCTAGAATTCTGGCTCCAATGTTTCCATACTTATCTCATATTATTTTTTCATCACATACTATTGCAGCCAAAGTAGAGTTTATCTCTACATATAGTCCAGCCCTTACGTCCTAGCTTTTGCTCATAATATCTTCCAAACCAGGAATTGGCTTCTTGCTTCAAGTTCTTTTATGACCCCTCAGCAAAGAGAATCTCTTCTAAAAATTTGGAGCACTTTAACTGGACCTTACAGTTGTATTTCTCACTTCCTCTCCATGTAATAGTAATTTGTATATCACCCTTATCAATCCTATTTGTAAGTTTCAGAGCACCTCTATTTTATTTCATCTTTGTCTCTAGTATGAAACTGAGTGTTTTCTACAAAGTGTGTACCTTGGATTTTAGTTTTAAAAATAGAAGGAATCTTAGAGATTATCTAATTCAACTGCTTCATTTTAAATCTTAATAGTATTAAAATGAGCTACTCCGGTTCATTTAGCTACTAAATAATGACCAGAATTCAAATCCACACTTGATTTGAGAGATCTTGTGCTCTCTCAATTCTACTTCACTTTTTCCTTTTATAAATGTTAACTGAATTGAATAAAACCCTTTGAAGCCAAAATCCATTTACTGTTTTTTTCTATGTAATTGCAAAATATTATTTGTGGAAAGAATAGAAAAGGATTCTGTATTTCAAAAAGACCTGACTGGACTTTTTAAAATATGAAAATCAATAGGAAAAATATAAAGACTTATAATTGGAACCTACAATTTGACTACACAAATATAAGATAGAAGAGGCATGGTTAATAGTCCTTTCAGGAGAAAAAAACAATCATGGCATTTTTGATTTGAAACTGAAAGGGACTTTGAAAGCCTTCCAATCCAATATCCTTATTTTATAATTCAGGTTAAATAAATTGCCCAGGGTCACAGAGCTAGGAAATTTCAGGAGGCAGAATTTGAACACAAAGCCACCCTGACATCATATTCAGTTCTCCACCCACACTGGCACAAAGTCTTCAATAGGAAAAGCAAGAACACATAAGAATCAGACTTACTTGACTCAATAATATGGCAAATTTGGAGGACTTGAACGGAACATGAGTTGATAGTGTGGTGTGGCAGTTGGGCTGTTTGGAGGAGTAGAGCATCACAGAATAAGAACATCATAGTCCTACTGTGCCTGGATCAGAGACCATACGTAGAGCATATGTGCAATTTTAAGCACCACATAGTAGGATGCCATTAAAAAACTGAAGAGCAATCAACATGATGAAGGACCTTAATTTCAGGCCATATGAATGAACTAAAGATTTTCAACTTAGAGATGACTTACTATGGTGCTTACTGGTATAACTGACCCAGTTTTTCTAAGACATCAGAGAATTATTTTATTTAATTTTTTAAATCTAATTAATTTATTTTTTAATTAAAATTTTTTATTTGCTAAACATATATGGGTAATTCTTCAACACATTAACCTTTACAAAGCTTTCTGTTACAAATTTCCCTCCCCTACATGGCAGGATATCCACTAAATGTTAATTATGTTAAAATACTTGACAAATTGAATATATGTATACATATTTCCAAACTTATCATTGTTGTGCAGGAGAAATTATATCTACAAGAAAGAAAAATCAGAGAAAGGAAACACAATGCAAGCAAATATCAATAGAGAGCATGAAAATGTTATGTGGTGGTCCACATTTCACATCCCTCTCTCTGGGTGTATATGGCTTTCTTCACTGAACAATTGGAACTGGTTGGAAACATTTCATTGTTGAAGAGAGCCATGTCCATCAGAATTGATCATCATATAATCTTGGTGTTGCCGTATATAATGATCTCCTGGTTCTGCTCATTTCACTCAGCATCAGTTCATGCAAGTCTCTCCAGGCCCTCTCTGAAATCATCCTGCTGGTCGTTTCTTACATAACAATAATATTCCATAATATTCATATACCATAATTTATTCAGCCACTCTCCAATTGATGGGCATCCATTCAGTTTCCAGTTTGTAGCCACTACAAAAAGGGCTGCCACATGTGGGGCCCTTTTCTTCCTTTATGATTTCCTTGGGATATAAGCCCAATAGAAATGCTGCTGGCTCAAAGGGTATGCACAGTTAGATAACTATTTGAGCATAGTTCCAAATTGCTCAGAGAATTATTTTTTTTTCTTTTAATAAAGCTTTTTATTTACAAAACATATGAGTGATTTTTCTACATTGACCTTTGCAAAAACTTTTTTTTCCAAGCTTTTCCCCTCCTTCCCCCCACCCCTCACCCCTAGATGACAAGTAATCTAATACATGCTAAATAGGATAAATTATATGACAAATACAATACATGTATACATGTCTATACAGTTATCTTACTGTACCAGAAACATCAGATCTAGAAAGAGAAGAAGAAAAAAACAACCTAAGAAGGAAAACAAAATGCATGGAAATATTCACAGAAAGCGTTAAAATGCTGTGTTGTGGTTCACACTCAGTTCCCTCAGGCCTCTCTCTGGACGTATATGACTATGTTCATGGCTGAACAATAGGAACTGGTTTGAATCACATCATTGTTGAGGAGAACCATGTCCATCAGAATTGATCATCGTATAGTCTTGTTGCTGTGTATAATGTTCTCCTGGTTCTGCTGATTTCACTCAGCATTAGCTCATGCAAGTCTCTCCAGGCCTCTCTGAAATCCTCCTGTTGGTCGTTTCTTACAGAACAATAATATTCTATAACATTCATATACCATAATTTATTCAGCCATTCTCCAATTGATGGGCATCTTTTCAATTTCCAGTTTCTTGCCACTACAAAAAGGGCTGCCATAAACATTTTTGCACATGTGGGTCCCTTTCCCTCAGAGAATTATTTTAATGGAGTTTAACATCAACTTTGGACTCTTTGCTTAGAAAAGTCAACTCATTTCTGTCCTTCACCTAAATTCTCTATTTCAGGAGATTTATTAGAGGACCTATTTCTAGGTTCTGCATTTCTTTGTAAGTAATTTCCCAATTTAAAATGACCCTATCTCTAAAAGCTCAACTCTATAGCTCAGTAGTAAATGTTCTTCATATAATTGGTGTTTTCCAATTGACTTTTGAATAAAAGAATGAAACTCAACTAACCCCTTGTCAATTGAGGTTCAGGGAAATTAATAATAATTAGTACTTATGTATAGAATAAAGGTTTACAAAGCAATAATATGCAGGTGTGTATAAACATACCTACATATATAAATATATACTATATAGGGAAGATATATACACAATGAAGTGTATATATATATGTATATATACGCAATGAAGTATATATATACATGTATATATACGCAATGAAGTGTATATATACATGTATATATATGCAATGAAGTGTATATATACATGTATATATACGCAATGAAGTATATATATACATGTATATATGTATAAATGTGTTTATATACATGTGTGTGCTTACACATACTATGTATTTTTTTTGCTTTTTGCTGCCTCTGCAATCCTCTAATTTAACCTCTAGGAGCACCTACCTGAATATCTGGAGCTGCAAAGGCTTGGTCCACTTTCAGAAACTCAGCTTCTCTCCAATCTGTCTGAAAATTCTGCAGCAAAACCCGGGCCCGGATCCGTGGCAAAGCTAAGCTGTTGTCCATCTGAGCAAAGCAGCTGTGAAACTCCTGTCTCATTTTAAGTAATTCTTCTTCAGATAAGGAAAGAGGAAAACATAGAAGTTTCCTGTTGAAATAAACAAAGCTATTTTAAAATTCTATATATTCTTCATGTATTCAGGATGTGAGCTGCCACCTCTTCTGTGCAGCCTGTATAGGTTTCCCCACGAGGCAATGAGAGGAGTGATGACATTCCATTCTGTCTCTTCTAGTACAGGGCTCAATTATTCCTTCTATCTCTCTTCTCTTCATTCAGTCTCCTTCCCTCCTGCTTATAAACATATATCCTCAAAAAACTCTCGATTTGCCAAACTTTTATCCAATATTTCTCCTGCCTTTTGTTATTAAATTTCTGCATTAGTGCACCCACTTGCTCTACTCTTATTCTCTTTTGTATTCCTCATGGTCTGGCTTCAGATGGTATCATTCAACCCAAATTGGTCTCTTCAAAGTTACAAATACACACATATCTATATTTACCTTTGGGTCCTTTTCTTCTTGATTTCATCTATTTAAGTACAAATCTAGAAGTAAGATTCCTTGGTCAAAGGGTACATATCATTTAGTAACACATGGCTATAGTTCCAAGTTGCTTTCCAGAATGGGTTCACCAACTCAGATCTACCAACCCACTTATTTTAAAGATAAGGCAACTCAGACCAAGAGATGAGAAATGGGTGTTCAAGGACATATGATTAGTACACTAAAGGCAGCATTTGAACTTTTCTCATCCCTGATTCAGTGTTCTTTCCACCCATAAACTCTATGTCTGGGATGCTCCACTGGTTGCCAATGGAACTTTGTATAAGGAATGATTCTCTTTCTTAGTGACATTTTTCTCCTTTGCAAAGAGGAAAATTATTGACTCTATGAGAAAAAACAAACTTCCTAATATTCAGAGTTGCCTAAATAAGGAGCAGACCATTTCAGGAAGTGGTTTCTCCCTCCTCGAAAGACTTCAAAAGAAGCTGGATAACAATTGCTTTACAATATGATATTAGAGTTTAGCTTTCTCTCAGGCTTGTATTGGATAGGGACGAAAATGTGTTTCAATCCAATTTTAAAACAATGATTCATTTGTCCATTTCACTGCCCTGATGTCATTTCTATGTATCAAGGCTTCATGGAACTGATAACTCGTGTAGCTTATTAAATTCTACTCCCTCTCCCACCAGTCATACACAGTATTTCACTCTATAATGAATCATTATTTTTTACCAATTTGGTAACCTAAAGGAAGGTCAAACATATATCAAATGATATCTTGTACACAAATCTGGTGTCTAAAGCTTTAGATTGTACAAGGTCTCCAACAAGACCTTGGATGATTTTAAATTTTAATGACTCAGATGTCAAGTATGACAGAAATAATCTGTAAGTGATATTAAAACATACATGAATTCATAATAGGACAACTACATGGCAATTCAACTCATTCCTATTTCAGACCCAATGACAAACAAAAAATGACTTCAGTGCAAGGAAAGTAAATTACCTCCTGTGGCTTTGAATAATGAAGTCCTCAGTCAAAAGAAGAAAATGCATCTCTTGTTATCAAAAGAGATTGTTTCTAGATACCGATAACCTCTCTTTTTAACATCTTAAAAATTTAGCATTTCAAAGCTAAAGAAGTATTCTATAATGCTATAGTCCCACCTGTTTTATTTACAATAAGACACTTTCATTCCTAATAATAATGTCTGAAAGCAAAGACCTGTCAAATATGGGAAAAGAATAGAATTAAGCCTATTTCTTTTCTTTTTATTAATTATATTGTGTCATTAATTTTGGTCTTTGAATTGGTATCATTAGTACCTGCCACAGAGCCTGGCACATTTGTCCAGTTGTTTCAATTGTCGCTGACTCTGTGATACTATTTGAGTTTGTAAAAAATTTTATAATATTAGCCAAGAAATTATAGCAACTTATCACCAATACACTATGACCAAGTAGAATTTATACCAGGAATCCAGGAATGGTCAAATATCAGGAAAAGTTTTTTACCATAATTGACTATATCAGTAACAAAACCAACAGAGATTATATGATAATCTCAACAGATGCAGAAAAAGCTTTTGACAAAATATAGTATCCATTCCTATTAAAACACCAGAAGCATAGCAAAAAAAAGGGCATTTCCTTTAAAATGATAAGCAGTATGTATCTAAAACCAACAGCGAGCATTATTTGTAGTAGGGAGAAGCTGGACACATTCCCAATAAGATCGGGGATGAATCAAGGATAACCTTTATCATTATTATTATGCAATATAGTACTAGAAATGTTGCCTCTACCAAAAAAAGAGAAAAAATAAATTAAAAGAATATAAAACTATTCCTTTTTGTAAATGATATAATATACTTTGAGAATCTTAGAGAATCATCCAAAAACCTAATTGAAATAATTAACAGCCTTAACAAAACTGCAGGATATGAAGTCACATAAATCATCAGCATTTCTATATATTACTGACAATGCCCAGTAGCAAGAGATAGAAATAGAAATTTCATTTAAAATAACTGTAGACAAAATAAAATATTTAGGTATTTACCTACTAAAACAAACCCAGGAACTATATGAACACAATAATACAACACTTCTCACACAAATAAAGTCAGATTTAAACAACTGGAAAAATATCAATTACTCATGGGTAGGCCAAGCTAATACAATAAAAATGACAATTTTCCTAAATTGATCTACTTGTCCAGTGCCACAGCAGTCAAATTGCCAAAAATTATTTTAAAGACATAAATTATAATAATAAAAATCATCTTGAAAAACAAAAGGTCAAGAATATCAAGGGAATTAATAAAAAAAAATACCAAGAATGGTGGCCTAGCAGTACTAGATCTAAAAGTATATTTTAAAGCAGCAGTCATCAAAACCATTTGATACTGGCTAAAAGTGTTAGATCAGTGGAATAGGTTAGGTATACAACACAATAATCAATGAATATAGTAATCTATCATTTGATAAACCCCAAAACTTCAACTTTTTGGATAAGAATCCACTAGTTCACAAAAATTGCTGGTGAAACTGGAAAATATTAAGTCAAAACTAGGCATAGATCTATATCTCACACCCCATACCAAAATAAAATCAAAATTAGTACATGATTTTGGAGAAAAGGGTGATAGCATGAGCAAATTAGAAAAGCAAGGAATAACTTACCTACCAGATCTTTGGAGAAAGGAAGAATTTATGACCAAAAAAAGAACTAGAGAACGTTATGAAATACAAAATAGATAACTTGGATTACATTAAATTAAGAAGGTTTTGCATTAAACAAAACCAACACAAACAAGATGAAAAGGGAAGTACAAAGCAGGGGTAAATTTTTTTTACAACCAATGTTTTTGATAAAGTCATTATGTGTAAAATATGTAAAGATTTGTGTCAAATTCATAAGAATAGAAGTCATTCCCCAATTGATAAATAGCCAAAGAAGATGAACAATTTTCAAATAATGAAATTAAGCCATATATAGTCATATGAAAAAATGCTCTAAATTACTATTTATTACAGAAATGCAAATTAAAACACCTCTGAGATATCACCTCACACCTCTCAAATTGGCTAAGCTGACAGGCTAAGAAAATGGTAAATGTTGGAGGGGATGTGAGAAAGCTGGGACACTGATGCATTGTCGGTGAAGCTGTGAAATGATCCAACCATTCTGGAGAGCAATTTAGAACTATGGCCAAACTGCTATTAAACTGTGCATATGCTTTGAAACAGCAGAGTCTCTACTGAGCCTGTATCCAAAAGAAATCATAAAAAAAGGGAAAACGACCCATATGTGCAAAAATGTGTGTATCAGCTCTTTTTGTAGTGGTAAGGAACTAGAAACTGCATGGATGCCCATCAGTTGGGAATAACTGAAGAAGTTGTGGTATATAAAATAATACAATATTATTGTTCTATAACAATGATGAACAAGCTGATTTTAGAAAGGCCTGCAAAGATTTCCACAAACTGATGCTGAATGGAACAAATAGAACCAGGAATACATTGAATACAGTAGCAACACGACTGTGTGATGATCAACTATGAAAGATTTGGGTCTTCTCAGAGATTCAATGATTCAAGGCAATTCCAATAAACTTAAGATAGAAAACTCCTCCTGAATCAGAAAACTGTGAAGACAATGTAAATCACTACCTGTAATGCTTACTTTTTTTCCTTTTCCTTGTTTTTTTTCCCTCTCATGATTTTTTCCTTTTGTTTGGATTCTTCTCTCTCATTCTGATTCATAAAGAAGTGTCTATTAAAAATAATATACATATATAACCAGAAAAGACAATGAAAAAATTCTAACAAAACAACAATATTTTACGTTATTGAATAGAATAAAAAAATCATTCACAAAGAAAATAACATTTTAAAAATGACAAGCATAGTCACTAATTGTACTTTGAGAAAAGGAAAGAAAAAGAGTTTCCATATATGACAATAGGAGAAGGGTAGAGATCTGTTGCAGGACTGAAATGTTTCTAGCTCTATGAAATACTTCCCCTGCCCCTGAATTTATGACCATCTAATAATTTTGGTAGCTCCAGGAGGGCAATGATTATATGTTTATCTTCATAGCCATTTTAGAAGTGACATACCCTTGTATACACATCAAACATTAATTGAACATTGTAAACACATTAGGAAACTTAGAGATATCTATAATCCTACTCAAAAGTCTTCCTCCTCCTGAGACAGGCAGGAGGCTGGGGGAGTTCACCTAGCTAATACTTTTGTAAGTTCCCACAATTAAGGATTCCTAGTTTCCCTGGGTTATTTACAATTGAAAGAATTTAGAAATGTGATTTCAAAGTGAAATCTTTGAAACTACTGTTATATCAAACCTCAAAAATAAGACAAGTCATTTAAAATCTTAAGTACAAAGACTTGAAACCTTATTCTAATAGTGATCCTATTACCCTTTACAGGGGAAAAACACCACCACCAATTCCAAGCAAGAGAACTAGGTTTTTTTTTTCCTTTTTGGTTGAATGCCCAGATCAAAGGTTGTATTAGTAATACTCTTTACAAAAAGCCAGGCCTCATGGACTCAAAAGGCACCAAATAAAATAGGCATTTACGGAGTGATAAGGATGTCAAACTTAATTCATGCTAGGCTAGGGGTCCAAGGGGGGAAATCGTTATTTTTTAAAGAGCTTTGGAGTGAATGTTGATTCCAAAAAATGATTTCAAAAAATCTGCTGAGAAACTCAAAGCATTTAAAGATATTTTTAGATATTTTGATGCCTAAAAAGCCTTGCTTTTCTTTTTTAAAAATAAAAGCAGAAACCAACCAAGATTGGGAAAGAATTACTTGAGGATCATGGAAGGTAGAAGTGGAATGAAAGGGCTGATGAAGTCATTAAAGCTAAATGAAGACTAGATTATTCTAGGCCAACACAGGTGGCTCTCTCCTCAAGACAGAGACATCCTTCTCTGATAGTGGATCTGAGATAAGTGGTCATTTAGCCCCGAAGCCTCTCCTTTGCTACCATTAGAGACTCCAGCAAATATAGCAAAGGCATGACTAAAAGGGAAATAGACACAGGATACAAAATGTCCATCCAAAATAGTAGAAGGAGAAAATATCCTATATTATGTGGATAGATTAAAGAAGCTATAGATAAGGCTCCAATAAAATTTCCCCCTTTTACATCCAATCAAAATGACTCACACAAGAGGCAAACAATGAAGACACTTAAATCTAATTGCTCCCAACTCTTTTAAATGCAATTATTTTGTAGTAAAAATAATCTTGTCAGAAAGGCAAATTGTGTAAGGGATGGAGGCAGGGACTTCCCCAGCCTCTCCCCAAACTGCTCTGGACTCCTTTACATAATGACAATGAAAAGGTTTGGGAGCATCAGGACACCCCCGAGGACAGAGTGGCGCAGTTTCCAGCTCAAGGTGACTCAGAGGCTCAGCAGAAAAGGTCCGTGATGCTCAGCTAGGAAGCCAGCATGCAGCGCCAGGGCAGAGTAGCCCGCTTCAGCCCAGGCCGACCTCTGAATCGGCGCTGCTCCGAGGAGCTTCCCGACCTCTCAGCTCACAGACGCCAAGAGCATGCGACCTCAGTGCAGGCCCAGTCTGCTCCTGGCTCCGGCCCGGACTCTAGCATCTACCAGGCAGGACCTCTCCGGCCAGGGACACCAGGCAGGACTCCAAAGGTTAGTGGAGAGGGTCGGTGGCAACAGAGTGGGAGTCTGCTGTGTCGTCCCAGCGCAGCCTGCTCAGAAGAGCCCCAGCTTGGGCCAGCACCCTCACTCTTACAGGGGCAGGGGGACACACCTCACAGCTCCAAGACAGACGAGAGTGTTTGTGGTGAGGGGAGAGAAAAGGGGGGAGGGTGAGAGGGGTCTCTCTCTGTCTGTCATCTTTGCAGAGAGAGAGGGGGAGAGGGATCTCTTTCTGTCTGCCTGTCTCTCTGTGTCATCTTTTCAGAGAGAGGGG
>JAJPUD010032916.1:0-11645 GCA_023553655.1 Myrmecobius fasciatus
GCGAAATGTGGACCACAACATAACATTCTCATACTACTTGATTGATGTTTCCTTACATTGTGTTTCCTTTATCTGATATATCGTTTGTGTAGACAAGATTTTTCTTGCATAACAATGACAAGTTTGGAAATATGTATACATATATTCGATTTACCAATATTTTAACATAATTAACATGTAGTGGATATCCTGCCATCTAGGGGAGGGGTGGGGAGTTGGGGGAAATATTTGTAATGGAAAGCTATGTAAGGGTTATTGTTGAAGAATTACCCACACATATGTTATGCAAATAAAATTAAAAAAAAAAGAAATAAACACCTACATAGAAAAAATAAATAAATAAATAAATAAATAAAAAATAATGTTAAAATACTTGACAAGTTGTGCAAGAAAAATCCTATCTACAAGAAAAAAAAAAAGAAAATCAGAGAAAGGAAACACAATGCAAGCAAACATCAATAGAGAGCATGAAAATGTTATGTTGTGGTCCACATTTCATATATCTCTCTCTGGGTGTATATGGCTTTCTTCATTGAACAACTGGAACTGGTTTGAGACAATTCTTTGTTGCAGAGAGCCATGTCCATCAGAGTTGATCATCATGTATTATTGTTGTTGCTGTGTATAATGATCTCCTGGTTCTGCTCGTTTCACTCAGAATCAGTTCATGCAAGTCCCTCCAGGCCTCTCTGAAATCATCCTGCTGGTCGTTTCTTACAGAGCAATAATATTCCATAACATTCATATACCATAATTTATTCAGCCACTCTCCAATTGATGGGCATCCCTTCATTTTCCAGTTTCTAGCCACTACAAAAAGGGCTGCCACAAACATTCTTGCACATGTGGGTCCCTTTCCCTCCTCTAAGATCTCTGTGGGATATAAGCCCAATAGAAACACTGCTGGGTCCAAGGGTATGCACAGTTTGATAACATTTTGAGCATAGCTCCAAATTGCTCTCCAGAATGGTTAGATCGGTTCACAGTTCCACCAACAATGTATTAGTGTCCCAGCTTTCCCACATCCCCTCCAGCATTCATCGTTATTTTTTCTTGTCATTTTTGTCAATCTGACAGGTGTGTAGTGGTACCTCAGAGTTGTCTTAATTTGCATTTCTCTGATCAATAGTGATTTGGAGCAACTTTTCATATGAATAGAGATGGTTTTAATTTCATCATCTGAAAATTGTCTGTTCATGTCCCTTGACCATTTACCTATTGAAGAGTGGCTTGAATTCTTATAAATATGAGACAGTTCTCTATATATT
This sequence comes from Myrmecobius fasciatus, assembly GCA_023553655.1. Lineage (NCBI taxonomy): Eukaryota > Metazoa > Chordata > Mammalia > Dasyuromorphia > Myrmecobiidae > Myrmecobius > Myrmecobius fasciatus. The sequence continues at coordinate 1,269 of JAJPUD010032916.1, forward strand.
TTAGAAATGAGGCATTTATCAGAACCATTCATTGAAAAGATGATTTCCCAATTTGATGCTTCCCTCCTAATCTGCAAGCAGTGTCCAAATATTTCTGGATTCGTTGACTTAAAGATCAGTTCAGTGGCTTATTTTATTGTTGATCTGAAAGAAGGTCAGAGGACACAGAGACACAGAGAGTCAAGACACTCTGCCATCTTGGCTCCGCCCCCTCTCTACACATATTGTTTTAACACAAATCTTTGTATTTGAGTAAACTGGTCAGTGATCAAAGTTTGTGTATGAATCTAAGAATGGCTAGGTTATGAATCATAATATGACAATAAAATTTAAAAATCACTTCCTCCCAAAATAATGGATGTGATAAGTTTCCAAATGATTGCTAGTATTTCAAATTTTTGGAGCTAAGAGGAGTATGTTTTAAGTAAAAGTCATCTTGGAAACAATACTATAGACACACATATTCTATATATTGAAAATTGTAGTATTGAATTGAATACTATTAAATTGTATTGAGATGTTGAATGCAATATTGAAAAGAATAAAATTGAAAAGAATCCTCTCCTGATTCAAAAGTCTTAAGAATAGGGAGTGGCTCCTTCTAAAAGTAGCATCACTAACTAAGTTGGGGACATTATGTTTATCCTTTTCTTGCATCCTCCTCATTATACTCCAGAATTTTCAGGACACTGCAGATAAGCAGCTTCTGAATAAATCCTTGGGGAACTATAATGGGGAAAATATGCATGAATTTAACTCTTTCACAATGGCCCTTATCTCTGTAACTTCATTGCAGAACTTCTGTGCTCTGTCCTGACAGACTGTTCTTAATACCAGTTTCTGTTTTGTTAATTCAGTGACTCTGGAAAATAAAGAAAAAATCCATTTATGTCTTTTAAGTGGAGAGGCATGCTGACTTGGATCTCAAGAACAAGGTTTTTTATCCCAATTTTTGCACTGATATAATTGAATGAACTGAGCATATTTAATTCTATTCATTAAAATCTACTTAATAGTAACATATTCTCTTGTGTGTCCTTCCTAGTTCCTCCTAGAAGTCATCACTTCTCTGTATAACATTGCTCTTAACTCAAAGCATCTTTTTTTTTTCCTTGTGAATGGCTAGTAAAGTAATGTACATTTTTATTCTGGCTCAGTTGCTTTGTGCTCACAATAAACTCAGTTTTTCAGGATTTTCCTTTTCCATATTCTAATCACATTTTTTAGTTCCAGAAATTATACTTTATTATTGATTATCTAAAATTTCTTCAGACAATATCAACTTGTCAGAACTTTTAGAATTTTCTGCTTTTGGGAGAAAAAAATTAAATTTAGATATGTTAGCTGAAAACCACCTCTCTTTACCCATTTGCATAATAGACCCTGTTTGGTATTTTTTTAATAAAGGAATGATGGGGAAAGAGGTGGGATATATGGTTATTTTTTTTAGTTTTACCAGGATTTTTCCACATTGTTTTTCTGAGATTCTACCATTCTTAAACGCTCACAAGTAGTACATGAATTTACCTAGTTTTAAAGACAGATGTCAGAGTTGTGATATCATAATTAATACTTCATTTTTTACTGGCATTTTCCTTTTTTGTGCTTTCCATGTCAGTGTGGTTGTGCTACATAAAATTAGCATCATTATATTTCTGTGCAAAAAAAAAACAATACAAAAAAGAGAAATGAAATATACATCTAAAAATATCAAAATCAAATTTTGGGGAAAATCTATTATAAACTGAGCCTATTCTGAACTTATATTCTGATCAATTACTTTTTCATCAAAATAATTTCTTGAGGAGGTAACATCTTTTCCCCAACACTTCTTCCACTGTAAAACATGTGAAAGTGAATGAATGACTTTCAATTAATTTAATTCCAGGCAAAACGATTCATCAGTTTCTAAGCATTCTTCAGTCTCCCAACTTTGTAAAGGCTAAACATTCTAAGATAGATACAAGAACCAGTGGCCAACATACCAAGACACAAAGGAAATCCTACTGAATGTATCTTCAGGAATTCTCCTTTAATCTATTCAGCTCAATGCAAATAATTTTGTATCTTTAGAGAGCAAGCATAACCCTAGGAGGCCATACAAAAAGAATTGCCTTCCAATGTTGATAAAGCAATATGGCCTATATTTTTATGTTTTGTTCAGTGTATTAACTTGTTTATTTTTCTATTCTTCTCAATTATTGTTAAAAAAATATTTCTGATAAAGTGTGCGGATATCATCTCTTTGAGAGAGGAGGGACACTAAGAGAATGTGTGGTGATTTTACAAACAAAAGCTTTTAATGGTTTTTCTTTTATCTAAAATAAATGATTTCAGTAGTCTAGGCAAGAAGCCAAATCACCTCAAAGCAGGTTAAATACTATCCCCTTGGGGAAAGAGAAAGGAACAAATGCTAAAGATAATAAAGAGGTAGAAGTGAGAAGATCTGAAAACCTATGTGATGATAAATAGATATGTGCAGGAGAGTGACAGGTCAGGAGATCATTCTTCATGCAAAGAGCTGGGCAAATGGGAATGTTCTCAATGGAACTGAGCAAAGTGGAGTGGAACCCTAAATTGTCAAAAGTCTCTTTGGATGTGTTGAGGATGAGATGGATGTTGATGGATTCTGAAATTCATGAGAAATACATTTCTTAGATCCTGATGATTTGGGAGTTTTCTGTAGAGACAGAATTATTCACACAAAGAGAGCTGATGAGATCAGCAGACAAGAGTGTGTAAAAAGACATTACCTTGCCAGAAGGCTGGAAGACACCCAATCCTATTAAGTGGAGATGGACCATAATCCCATGAGAGAAATGAGAAGAGCACAACTAGATAGGCAAGGGGCTAGGAACATGTCATTAGCATGAAAGGCAGGGGAAGAGAGAAATGATACCTGGAAAGGAATTCTAGCTTTGTCCAAAGTGGTAGAGTAGTATGGGGCTATATAAATTGCAGGTGAGGAAAGCCATAAGATTCAACAATTGGAAGATTAAGTATTTTCATTATCTTTAAAAAACAGGAATACAAAGGGCCCTCTATTACTACAGGGCCAACTATATCATAAAAATGATATCAAAATTCTTTGGTTATAGTTACACTCAGGAAAGTAAAAAGACAGACCAAGAAGCCTCCAGGTGTCTAGATATTAGAACCAAGAAGAGAAAAAATCCTAAAAAAGTGACAGGGTGGAAAGGGGCCAGGTGACATAAATCTTTATGCCAAAGGCAGAATTGGACACTCTACTGAGGAGACTCTGGATTTTATTAAATATGGAGAACTATGATCAGACCAGTGATTATAAAAGAACATTAGGGTAGGTAATGGTAAAAACAAATTGGAGTGGAGGGTGACTGGAAAAATGGAGAGGCTATTACAAACATCTGGGGATGAGGAGAAGAGAGACGACATCCATTGATGAGTGTGGATCGAGAATAGGGAATAGAAAAGGGAAATGCTGTATAGGGAGACACAACAAGGCTTGACAAGAAAAGAAATGTGTATATGGGGTGAGGATTCACTGAAGTCTTCAGAAATGATATAATTATCAAACAAGATACTATGGAGGGAGAAGTTAAGAAGAAAAAAGACAGTTTTGAGGGACATACACACATTGACTGGCACTCTGTGCAAGGTGGGGAGCCTTTCCCACAGAAAGAAATTCAGATGGACTGAAAAAAAAACAAATTGGAGAAACTCTAAGAGGGAGCATGGTCATGAAAATTTAAGCGGAAAATGTCTACAAGAAAATAAGATAATTATCAATGCTGTCAATATTTGCAGAGAGATCAAGCAAGATGAGAACTGAGAGAAAGCCTTTAAGTGTAGAACTGAAGAAATTGGAGGACAAATTCCAGGATAAATCAGATGTGAAGAATGCCGAGCAGCACAATTAAAGATTTGTGGACTCATGCAGACTAAGGTAAGATAAGTACAACCAAAATTAAAGTAAAAGAACAAAAGCACTCCAAGTTTGGCATGCTCTAATCTATTGAAATGAAAACCCTAGCCTTAGCCTAGAAAACAGGAAAGCACATCTGAATCCCTCCATTTAGGAGAGAGGATGTAGGCTACAGACTGAAAACGCTAAGTACTCTTGTCAGATGCAATTCTATTGGCAGGTTGTACTGAACAGATTGTCCATGAAGTATAGAGATAGGTACACTTGTGTAGTCGTGTGTGTGTGTGTGTGTCTGTGTGTATGTGTGTGTTTGTGTGTGTGTAGATATAGATTCTGTGTGTATGTGTGAGTTTGTGTGTGTGCAGATATAGATATAGATAGATATGTCTCTTTGCACTGCAGGGAAAACTTCAGTGGTCAAAGTTTGTATGCATCTGAGAAGTGCTAACTTAGACATACGTAATATTATCAATAAACACTACCTTTTCCCCCATACAAATTGATAATGCTTTTGACACCATGTTTATTAAGGTTTCAAAACATGACACTAGGAACAGAGATTGGTTACAATGGGGAATGTATATTAGTATGGCTAGTTGAAAAGAATTCTATTATAAGGGTTTGAAACGAATTTTTCTCTTTAGAATTCATAGGAATAGGGGTTAGTCACTGTCTTGCGGCAGAAACATCTGCAAGCCCAAGTTGGGGTCATTGCTTTTATCTCCTTTCTTTTTGGTCCTCACAACCAGCACAAACATTTCAAGAGAGTGCATACAACAAAGCCCTGAACAAATCCTTGTAGAATTGAAATGGGAAAGGTGTGCATGAATTGGATATTCTCACCACAGCACAGATCTCTTTGATGTCATTCAGAAAGCTCTCAGTTTTTTCTTCTAAAATTGCTGTTTTGGTCAATTCTTATTTTTTGAATGCAGTTTCTCTGGAATAACAAAACCAGAACAATGAGTATTTTAAGTGAGCTAAATAATAACTTGGGTATGAAAAGTCTTGGCTTCTGACTAACTTTTGTCACTGACACAGACAAATCAATCAGGTATATTGGATTCCATTCACTGACATCAATATAATATTGCCCAACTTCTTATCAGTCATTCATTTGTGTGTTCACTTTAACAGTTTGTCCATCACTGTCTGTGTGACAGTTCTCTTTTAATTCTAAATATAAATATCCCATTGTGGGAGAATCCCCGATTAATGGATACTCTTTAATTCTGGATTGATCTTTTGTGTGCTCACAATAATTCACAAAAGGATTTCTAGAATTTTTCTTTTCTTAATGCCAGTTGATTTCAATTCCTGATGTTATTTTAGGTTGGTAATCTAGAATTTCCTCTAACAGTCAATTTGTCTCGAGTTTTGAAAGGACAAAATAATATCACTAGAATATTCTCTGCATACAATCTGTTTGCATAGCCGTTCAATTTAGTATATTCCCAGTAAAGGGCTGAAAGCAATATAGGGATTGTACATTGTAATTTTTATAACTTCACCAGGATATTTTTCCATTTTGTCTCCCAAAGAAATTCTACCATTGTGAATTCCCCTTCTTCACATGTTAGATTGGCTGAAATGCCTGAAAAGTTAATAATAAATATTTGAAGGGATGTGGAAATCAGGGACACTAACATAATGTAGGTAAAGTTGTGTATTGAGCTAGACATTCTGCAGAACAATTCAAAACTATCCTCAAAACATGACAAAAGGGCCAGTCTCAGTCCTAGGTGTGTATCCCCAAAAGATCCTAATGGGGGGAAAGGATTAACATAAGCACAAAAGTTTGGGACAGCGCTTTTTGTAATGGCAAGGAGAGGGGAATTGAGTATAGATGCCTCTCAATTGGGGGATGGCTGAGTATGTTATACTATAGGCATGGAATGGAATATTATTCTGTAATGGAATGAGGAAGAGGCTGATTTCAGCAATGCCTGGAAAGGATTCCATAAAGTGATGCTGAATGAAGAACAGAATTTTGTACATAACAACAAGATTATGTGATGATCATCTATGATAAACTTAGCTCCTCTCAGTAATGCAGTGATATAAGACAATTCCCTTAGACTTAGGATGGAAAACGCCATCTACATCCAGAGGGGCAACTACGGAGATTGAAGGCAAATCTCAGCATGCTATTTCCAAGTATTTTTTATTTGATTTTTCTTTTTTGGTGTTTTTTTTCTTTTTGTTCTGATTTCTCTTTCACAACATGACAAATACGGAAATATGTTATCATCACTGATAACTCTGGAAAATAAAAGTCAGTGGTCAAAATGATTAATTCAAAGGATGCAGAGCAATCTAGGTAACTATTTATTAACTGTTGCAGAATAAAGCAAGAAGGATATTAGGAAATTATTACAAATGAAAACAACCTTAAAAGTCTGCCATTCTCTAATTGAAACATCCTATTTCTCACTTAGAAAATACCTAATGAAATACAAGCCCCTCCAACTTGTTAGTGAGGCAATGGGTCACAATGAAGAATGCTATATATTCTGTGAGATACATATATGTTGTCAGTTAGTGATGAATACTTATATCTATTTTGTTCACACATACATATATACATTCTTTATGTATGTATTATTTATTTGCACACATGCATGTCTTTTTGAATTACAAAAAACTGCTCAATGGTGAGAATGTGAACATGAGTCTGAGAAAAGCAAAATTATAAATGCACAATATATTAAGCCCCCCAAAACACCTGATGTGATGATTTTTATGATTTCTTATTAGTGCTTCAAATTGATGAAACTAAAAAAATAGTGTTTGTTATAAGCAACAGACTTTTTGAAATTACAATGATTATTATTAAAATTGTCACTTGGCAAAAATTTCAATGCTAAAACAAATTCTTCCCTAATTCAATTCCTAGAAATAGGGAAAAGAGGCATTACCCCTCTGGAAAAAAAAAAAAACATTTTCACATTTTGAGATGTCCACCAAAATTGCCATCATTCCTCATGTTCAGGGCATTGGCTTGATGTCTTTCCTACAACCACCTCATTACATCCCTTTTTTTCCTGGGGATTGCATACAAATAAACTCTGAATAAATGCTTGTAGAATACAAGTGTATAAAGGACCCATTAATTCAACTAACTCACAGTGGCGCATAACTCTTTAAATTCCCTGGTCAAATTCAGAGCTTTTTCTTCCCAAATTATTGTTCTTTTCAAGTCCAGTTTCTTGAGTACAATTTCAGTGAAATAAGAAACCAACAAACACTGTATGTTAAGGTAGAGAGTGTGCCAACTTGGTTAACAAGAATCTTGCTTTGATCCCAATTCTTCCACTTACATAGTTGACTGAATTAGTTATTTTTAATAATAGATTCCATTCATTGAAATCTGTGATAGTCAATTGTTTTCTTTAGATAACAACTTATCAATTACTCTCCTGTGTGTCCCCTTCATTTCTCACTCTTTGTAGAACAATTCTGTTTCAAATCAAAGCACATTTGTTCTTTTGTGAATGTTTACTAAATTACTGTTTATTCTTTTATTCTAATTCTTTTCTATGCTTACATAAATTCATAGAGCTATTTTTAGAATATTCCTTTTCCTTCTAATGATCAATTTTAATTCCTGATTTTACTCTTTTTTGTTGATCATCTAGAATTTCTTCACTCAGTTATAACTTGTCAGATATTGCAGACATCTCCACATTTTTTGAAGTAACAAACTAATAGTACTCAAAATGTTATACAAATATAGCCTCTCTCATACTGTAGCAAGATGTACTAGATTTGGTATCTTTCCAACAAAGGGATGAGGGAGCCATAGATCAAGTTTACTCTTATGTTCTTTTTCATTTTACCAGGATACTGTCATAATCTACTATTCTGAAATCCCACTAGAAGGACATGTGTACCTGCATTTCTGTAAATCTGTCAAGGTTGGATCATCATATGTAATGTTTTCATGATCAGTCATGCTTTTCTCTTTTGAAGCCTGATTCTTTGGCTGTGGAAGAGAAACATTTTAAGAAAGAAATAAAACACATTGTTAAAATGTCAAAGTCATATTTACTAAATTAATAACCAGAAAATTTATGTTCTACCAATTTTTTTTCTTTACCATCATGAAAGATTAACGAAAGAGATAATAGTGATTTATTCAGCAAATCTTACAAGGTAGAAACTCTGAAAGTGCAACTAGGAACAAATTCCAAAGAGTGCAATCCAAGTGAGAAAAAGTCAAGGGTTCAGAAGCATTTAAGCTATTAACTTCATAAAGGCAAAACATCCTAAGAAACACAGGAACCAATTCCCCAAATACAGGCATAGATATGAAATTCAACTGATATATATATGTGTATATATATATATATATATAAATATGAAGGAACTTTTTTATTCTTTAATAATTTTTCCAGTGACATGTCAACAATTTTTTTAATATTTGTTTTTGAAACTTTTGAGTTCCAGATTCTCTCCCTCCCTCCTTTCCCACAACCTCCCTTTCAGAAAGAAAGCCAATGTAAAGTTATACAAAACATTACTACATGTCATATTTCAAATAAAATTATAGGTCTCATCTCTCCCTCGCCCCCCCAAAAAAACTCGAGTAAAAATGTTTTAAAAATAAGAATATTTCAATCTATATTCAGATATAATCAGTTCTTTTTGAGTATGGATAGCATTTTTCATCATAATTTCATCAGAGGGGTTTTGGATTATTGTATTACTGGGAATAGCAGATACAGTCAAAACTGATCATCCTACAGCACTATTTGTATATAGTACATTTCACTTTGCATGAATTCATGGAGGATGTCCAAGTTTTTCTGAGAGCATCCTATTCATAATTTTTCTTTGCTTTTTTTCTCAATAGTGTTTTATTTTCCAAATACATATAAAGATAAGTTTTTAACGTTACTTTTGGTAAAATTCTCCTTGACAGCAAACAATCTTTTGAAACAGATTCCCTTATTTGTCATGTTGTGCAAGAAAAATCAGACTGAGAGAAAGAAGAAAACAGAAAAAATAATATGCTTTGATTCACATTTAGTCTCCATAATTCTCCCTTTGCGTACAAATGGAGTTTTCTATTCAAAGTCTACTGAAATTATCTTGGATCATTGTATTGCATAGAAGAGCTGAGTCTGTCATAATTAATCCTAACGCAATCTTGTTGTTACTCTGTACAATATTTTCCTGATTCTGCTCCCTTCACCCAGCATTAGTTCATGAATATCTTTCCAGGCTTTTCTAATATTCCATTATATTCATAGACCACAACTTATTCAACCATTTCCAAATGGTGGGAATCTCCTAAGTTTCCAATTCCTTGCTACACCAAAAAGAGCTGATATAAACATTTTTGAACATGTGACTCCTTTCCTTCTCGTTTTCTTGATCTCTTGTGGATAAAGATCTAGTGATGATCTGCAGGATCAAGAAGTGTATACAGTGTTTTATAGCCTTTTAGATTATTATTATTATTTTAGATTATTCTCCAGAAAGGTTGGAACATTTCATAATTCCAAGCACAATGCACTAGTGTTGCAGGTTTTTCTACTTCTCCTCCACTATTTACCATCTTTTCCTATAATATCAACCAATCTGAGAGGTTTGAAGTTGTAGCTCAGAATTGCCGTAACTTGCATTTCTCTAATCAAGAAAGATTTAGAACATTTTGCCCATAACTGTAGTTTTAATTTCTTCATTTAAAAATTGCCTGTAAGTATCCTTTGACCATTTCTCAGTTGGGAAATGAAATATATTCTTATAAATTTGAATCCATTCTCTATATATTTTAGAAATGAGGCCTTTATCAGAAAAGCAATTTCTCAACTACCACTAAGTGGTTTTGATGACTGTCAATTTATAGAGAAATGCCAATGATTAATGTGGATTGACTTTGCTAAAATTACTTGTTTCTCGTAGTTTTTCAGTCAATTTTCTAGGATTCTCTCAATGTGCGATCATATCATCTGTGAAGAGTGATGGTTTTCTTTCCTTTTTTTCTCTTATTGTTAAAGTTATCATTTCTAGTATAATCTTGAATAATTGTAGTGATGATGGGCATCCTTGTTTCCCCCCATCTAATTGTGAATGCTTATCTTCATTACATGTAATGCTGGTGGCTCTTTTGGATAGATAATTCTTCTCATTGTGAAGAAAACTCCATTTATTGGCTATGTTCTCTAGTGTTTTTTCTTAGGAATGGCTGTTAAGATTTTGTCTAATCCTTTCTCAGAATTTACTGAGATCATGTTGTGATTTCTCTTTGGTTATTGCTATGGTCAATTAGGGGTCTGTAAGTTTTCACTTCTTCCAAGTTGGGATGATAAAAGGAGAAGTGTTTACTGCTCTCTTAGCCCAGGCTCTAGTTTCTCAGTGCCCACAAGCACTTTCTCTGCCCTGGAACTGGGAGGAGAGTCCCAGATCTCCTCTGGCTATAAGTTCCTGTGTTCCAGTGGTGGTCCTCCTCCTGGGCCTGAGCCCAG
>JAJPUD010032917.1:0-11643 GCA_023553655.1 Myrmecobius fasciatus
AAGGGATATGAACAGACAATTTTCAGATGATGAAATTAAAACCATCTCTAGTCATATGAAAAGTTGCTCCAAATCACTATTGATCAGAGAAATGCAAATTAAGACAACTCTGAGATACCACTACACATTTTTTTTTTTTTTTTTTTTTTTTTTTTTTTTTTTTTTTTTTTTTTGGAGGGGATGTGGGAAAACTGGGACACTGATACATTGTTGGTGGAACTGTGAACGGATCCAACCATTCTGGAGAGCAACTTGGAACTATGCCCAAAAAGTTGTCAAACTGTGCATACCCTTTGACCCAGCAGTGTTTCTACTGGGCCTATATCCCAAAGAGATCTTAGAGGAGGGAAAGGGACCCACATGTGCAAGAATGTTTGTGGCGGCCCTTTTTGTGGTGGCTAGAAACTGGAAACTGAAGGGATGCCCATCAATTGGAGAGTGGCTGAATAAATTATGGTATATGAATGTTATGGAATATTATTGCTCTGTAAGAAATGACCAGCAGGACGATTTCAGAGAGGCCTGGAGAGACTTGCATGAACTGATGCTGAGTGAAACGAGCAGAACCAGGAGATCATCATACACAGCAACAACAGTATTACATGATGATCAATTCTGATGGACATGGCTCTCTGCAACGAAGAATTGTCTCAAACCAGTTCCAGTTGTTCACTGAAGAAAACCATATACACCCAGAGAGAGGGAAATGAAATATGGACTACAACATAACATTTTCATGATCTCTACTGACATTTGTTTGCATTGTGTTGCCTTTCTCTGATTCTTTTTTTTTTTTCTTGTAGATAGGATTTTTCTTGCATAACTTCTCAAGCATTTCAACATTATTAGCATGTAGTGGACTTCCTGCCATCTAGGGGAGGGGAGGGGACTGGGGGTAAAATTTGTAATGGAAAGCTTTGTAAAGATCAATTTTGGGGAACTACCCATACATATGTTATACAAATAAAAAGCTTTAACAAAAAAAAATTTAATTGGGAAATATTTAACAAAAATGAAAATATATTAACATACTGAAATGCTATTTATATCTTTTATTTTTATATAACTATAATTTCTGAATATTCTCTCTTTTCCCTTTTGCCAAAGAAAATTCCTTGCAATAAGAAGAAAAAAAAGTTCAGTAAACTAGCCTACAAGTCAACATAATTTTGAGAAAAAAATGTAATTTTCTAAAGTTATAGTCCTCATATCTCTAAAATATACTTTCCTATTTCTGTCTTGCTATTACTTACACAGCACTGTAGAGCTTTTATTGTTGTTGTTCCAATAGCCTCCTATCATCAGAAATATTTTTCATTCTTTATATTAAATCCCAGAGCCTGGCACATGGCAGACAAACAACAAATGCTTAAGGATTGACATAGAAATGAGTTCATAGGACCAAAGGCTTTTAAGCACAGAGGGACATGAATTACTCTTCTCAACTGACTTTTCTATACCTCCTCATATGCTATTTAACAGTGTTAGAAGTAAAGATATCATACTGATGTGGTTCATTACCAATTTAGGTCATCTAATGGCAACTCCTTGGACAAAATGTGTACATCATAACCTGGGTCACTTTGCAGTCTTTTTATACTTTTTCACCCTCCTCCTCCCATACTCTGCAACCCAGTGACTCTGGCCATCTTGCTATTCATTGCACAAGACACTACACCTTCCAACACTTCCAGTCACATTCATCTGCTTTCCCCACACCTAGAAGATGTACATAGCCTACTTATCTCTGCCTCTTAGTTTCTCTGGCTTTTTTCAAGTTTCAGGTAAAGCCCCACTTTATATACAAAACCTCCTTAAGCTTAGCGCTGTTCTTTTGAGACTAGCACCAATCTAGCCTGAATATATATTAGTAGCTGCATGCTACCTCCCTCATTAGACTATCAGCTCCTTGAATAGAAACGGAGCTTTTGGTGTTGGTTTTTTTTTTTTTTTTTTGGTCTTTTTGTCTTTCTTGGTGTCCCGAGGACTTAATACTACAGTTGGCATGTAACAGGCACTTAATATGTTAGTTGACTTCATTTAATGACTTCACTTCCTCTCATTCTCTTCTAAACCCTTGGCAATCTGGCCTTTTGACATAGCATCACCAGTCAACTAAAGCTGTTCCCTGTAAAGTTATCAAATTGGATGGACTTTTCTCATTATTCTTGACATCTCTGCAGTATCTGATATTACTGATTACTCTTTTTCTCTCTGGAATTTTGAGACATTTTCTCTTGGTTCTTCTTCCTCACATCATAAAGATACATAAGATGAGGTACCCATAATCATGGAGAAAAGGAGTGGATATATTAGACATCTAAACTGGATAAAGGAATGCTGAACACAATTATCACATGCCTCATGTGTCTGCATGCAAGCACACACACAGATTTCAGCAATGAAATACACTGAAATCAAAAAGGAAATTGAAGAGGGAGTAGAAGGAAGAAAGAAGGATCTAAGAGAGAGGTAGGATAGATTTTAAAAATAGTCAAAAGAAAAACATGAACTTTGGAGAAGGAAACACAAAGAAGGCCTTAAAATGAAAGGAAAAATTATAAAAACTGGGACAGGGTAGCAAAGTGGAGAGTTGAAACAAAAAGGAAAGAAGTGATTTCATTTGTAGATCACAATCATCAAGCAAACCTCCTTTTCCTTTAAAGAGGAGGATAAGAACAAAGTAAGAAAAACTTACAAAAAAAGAACACATTTAATAATTCATAATCCTAAAGGTAAATAGGATGAACATATCCTCAAGGCAAAAAAAGAATAGCCGACTGGAATAGAAAATGGAATCTGATACTATGTTGTTTACTGAAACAAACTTGAAACACAAAGATTCATAGAGAAACCATGAGGTTAGTTCATTTGAGGGAGCATCAATACAAATAGTAAAATTCTGTAATATTGAAGAAGAGTTGGGGAGGAGATAGAAAGATTGTGAACCTGGCCCCTCAATCCACTGAGAAAAAGGAGAGAATTCTAGAGGCAGAATTTTCATGTGGCAAATCTGGATTGCATGAACCTCCAAAAAGGGGCTCTTGGGTGATGGGGTAGAGGGAGAACTTCAGAAAGAAATGAGAAGCAGGGCCTATTCCAACTCCTCCCACCTCACCCAGCCAGGAGGGGTGGCCAGGAATGAGCCCAGTCTCCATGAGAGCTGGAAGATGGAACGAAAGGAGACGACTGAAGACGAAGGTGAGTTTGTGGCTCCAGAGAGCACAGTACAAGGGGCGGCCCGTGGGGGACGCAGGGTCAGGAGGGCAGCAGTAAGTGGGATATGGGGAATGGGGAATCGCTGGGGGTGAGGGGAGGATGGTGATGGAGGCCATTCCATCCTGGAGTGCAGACCTGAGCCCTACCCTCTGCAGGAAAGCACAGGCTTTGACTTTGGGTCCTAAGCCCCACCTCTGCTTCAGCTGCATGGACAGCAGACCTCCCATGTGGTCTCTGGCACTCTCCTTCCCAGACTGTGCCTGGCACTACACTGTCCAGGCAGGCCTCTGGCCTCATCTGTAGTTGTAGCTTGGGGTCTGCCTAGGCACTTGGTCTCTTTGCTCTTGTACCAAGCTGCCTGGCACTGCCCTGCTCCTGTCAGGTTCCCCAGGAGACTGCCTGGGTGTTGTGCTGGGGCCCGTCCCACCCTCTCTCCCGCGGTGGCTCTAGCTCTTGTAGGTGCCATCTTCTACCTACCCAGGCTCGTATCCACAGGGTTCTGGTAGTCTTCTTGTATGAGTCTAGAGGAAGGCATTTTACTTGTTTTCATTGGTTTTATCATTATTCTGGCTTTAAAGCTTTAGTGAAGAGTAGGAGATCTGGGTTGCTTTATGTCCCCCATCATGTTGTTGTCTTAGAACAGAAAGATTACTTGAATGGAGAGAAAAATAGTAAGTGGTAGATTGTTCAACTTATGCCATACAGACTAAAGTCAACTCTTAGTAAAATTCTAGAATGGATTTTTAGAAGGACTATTTATGAGAATTTAGCAAATAAAGAGGAGATCATTATGAGTCAGCAAGAATCTATCATGAACAAGTCATGCCATACTAACTTCATTTACATTTTTGACAAGGTGACTGTCAACGGGATGCCTGTGAACTGCATTATTTGAAGGCACCTGACAAAATCTTCCAAAATAGCCTTGGACGTAAGAAGGAGAGGTATAGATGACAAAGCAGTTTAGATGGCTTTTCTAGTTGAGCGAACAGGTCTCAAGAGCACAGGTTATCTGGATCAACCTCAGCCTCCTCTGGTTCAACATGTTTACTGCTGTCTTAGACAGCCATGGAAAGCACTTTTACCAAATCTGTGGCTGTTGGGAAGTAGGAAAGCATAATAGCCAATATATGGAATAGCAGAAACAGAATTCAAAGAGATCTTGATGGAGCAGAAAAATTAATCGATTCTTAATTGGATGAATTCTAATTGTAATAAATGTAAAATACTGGGTTAAAAAATTAACTATATCTATAGGCTATATCTATACAACAGTTGATATGAAAATTTCCTAAGAGTTCAAAAGCAATATAAGTTTTATATGTGTCAGTCACGTGACAAAACAGTCCCCAAGGTTAGTGTAATATATCACACATGTCCAATACACTTTACACATAGTAGGCCATTAAATGTCTTTAGAAGATATAAACAGAAGCTGAGTGTTTTATGATTAAATCTACTTTTTTTCATCCTCTTCAAATTTTGGAGAATCTTTTAAAAGCTTGTTGACTTAGCACTAAAGAAAAAAATGATTAACTGATGCACATACTATTTTGTAGTATAAATGGCTCATCAGGTAATCAGAAAGCAGGTGTAAAGATGCAGCACAATTACTAAAACAGTGAATATTTTATTCAGTTCACGAATATAGTTCATTTTCTTAGGGAATGCACTTTTATTGAGATCATATGCTGTCAAGAATGTAGAGTTTTCTTGTGTGCTGTGAGCACTTATCTGTTTAGAAATGATACACTTTGTAAAAAGTTGATATTACTGGTTTGTTCAAAATATAAAGTTATACACTTGATATTCTTTCTGGAAATATTAAGACCCCGCCCCCCAAAAAGAAACTTCTACAACATTCCTGATAAATTATCATTCAGCCTTTGTGAAAGGAAAACTATGTAATATCAATAAAGATGAAAACTATAAACTTCCTGAATAATTTCACTTAGATAAAGAGTAAGCCTGGCTGTCTACCAAGCTAAGAAAATTTGAGTCCCAAGAAGTTCTGAAGGCTTAGAAGTGTAAAGCCATGTTGTTTGGGAGTTCAAGTCAATTTTTTACATCATCTTCATCCCTTAATAGTTCACACACACACACACACACACACACACACACACACACACACACACACACACGCTAAAGCAATTGGGGTTAAGTGACTTGCCCAGGGTCACACTAGGAAGTGTTAAGTATCTGGGACCAGATTTGAACTCAGATCTTCCTGACTTCAGGGCTGGTGCTCTATCCACTGTGCCACCTAGTTGCCACCCTAATATATATTTTATATTGCCTTCTGTAGATAAAATGTTCTTTATCTGGAGTTATTTTTAAGTAATTACTCATAAAATGTTTTAGGTTGTTTTAAAATTATTTAATTTTAAGCAATTTTTAAAAATCACTATCATCAGACGTTCACAATGTATTCCTCACTCTTGTAAAATATTACTTTACCTTATTTTCTGAGTATTATGCAAGGCTTGAGATTTCGAGAACTGTTTATTGGAAGAAAATATAAATAACCTTTTACAATTGATTACTGGGAAATGTAATTTTAAAACAAGTTGGTGGAAGAGAAATAGTCACAGAATCTCAAAACTGGAAGGGAACTTACAGAAACTATTTGTTTCAAATAATACTCTAAAAAGAAACCCTTTTATAACATTTCTGTTAAACTATCATCTGACCTTTGCTTGAAGACTTCCAGTTAAAACTGCCAACCAAGACAAGCCATTCCACTTTTTGGTAGTTTCCACTTTTGGTAAAGTTTTCTTTACATCCAGTCTGTTATTTCCACCAGGGCTTCTAGTTCTATCTTCTGGAGTTACACATAATTCTTCTACCTTGTAAAAACCCTGCAGTTATGTGAGGAAAGCTTCTATACCTCCTGTCCAACTTGTCTGTACATTAAATATCCTGAACTCATTCAATTCATCATATGGTATGATTTTGAGGCATTTCAAAATTCTTGTTGCCATTTTCTAGATCTTCTCCAGTTTACTAGTGTTCTTCCTGAAATGCAAACTTTAGGAACTTAAGTTCCTAAGCTAAAAAAATAAAAAAAAAAAAACAAAACAAACAAAAAAAACCTATTCAAAACTAAAAACACAGCACTCCCAAAAAAGCTCAGAGTTCTCCAATATCACTAATGATCTATTAATTGCCAAATCTAATAGACTTTCCTCAATCCTCACCTTCCTTGACATTTCACAGTAGGAACTGATGAGTATCCTCTCATGCATGGCGTTTCATGATGCTGTTCCCTTTCCCTCCTCTCCTCCTCCTCTTCCTCTTCCCCACCCCCTCCTCTCCGCCTTCCCCCTCCCTCTTTCTCTCTCTGTCTGTCTCTCTCCCCTCCTTCTTCCTCTCTCTGTTTCTCTTCACTTCCTCCTTTCTCCTTCCCTCCCTCCCCCCTTTTCTACACCCTCCTACACCCCTACCCCCCATATGATCTTTCCATGTCACTCCCACTAGCTCTGGGTATTATCCCAGGTTATGTCCTTCCATACCTTCTACTACTATTTCTTTTTTATTTAAATGGGAGAAATATTCTTTTACTAGTTGAGCTCTTCAGCTTCCATGGGTTCAATTAACATCTCTATGCAAGTAATATTTCCTACTTTCTGCTTCTTTGGGACAATGTGTTGAGAGGAGTGGGACACTTGAACAAAGTAATTAGGATGTCATATAGGTAACTTGGAGGAATTTGAACTGATGAAATAGATAGGAGTTGGCATTTAGGTAGGAGAAATTTGATAAATTTGGAGAGAAACTGAGGACGTTTTGAAAAACAATCCCCAGGAACAAATCCTGATCCAGATTGTATGTTTGGGATGAAAAGGAAGCAGAATCAAAGTTAACTACAGATAGAACAAGAATAAGGAAGATCAAGGAGAATAAGGAAGTAGAACCTAAAGAAGTAGACTTAAGAAAGATAGAAGAAGAATAAGAAATAAGAAGAAAGAGAAGAAGGTAGATGGCAAGACAAGGCAAGTAAGAAATGATAAGCAGAACAATCAAAGGGTTAAAGCAAACTGACAGACTGGCTATATGGATAGACCAAATTGGTGAAGTGGAATAGGAGGCTGTGCAAACCTGAAGGGGAGATGGATGTGGCTGGGGAGATGTAAAGCAAAGGAAAGGAATTTGAATGAAGTTCTCAGCTTATTAAGAGGTGGTAATTTCCATAAAAGTTTTAACTAGTTGCATAGAATTTTGGTATGGATATCAAGTAATTATGAGAAGTAGGAGAAATTGTGCAGACTAGCATTAAATGTACAATATCTGTATTTCTATCACCGGTGAATAATTATTATCTATGTTTCAAATTTAGATTAATTGACTTAACTACAGAAAATTGTGAAGGGACCAGAAAAATGAAGAGAGAGAATAAAAGGTTCCTTAAAGAAATAGAATTGAGGTTTTAATGAGAGCAAAAAATAAAGGATCTGGGGTAGCTGAGGGATCTTCAACCCTTCTCAAGATGATGAGAGGGTAGCTCTATAATTACAGCTTAAAAACAGATTGAAGACTCTTTCCAAAGAAGGAAGACGACAATCCATGCCCTCAAGGAGCTTATATTCTATTTATAATACATAAAAGGAAGTAGAAAATGAGTGAAGAAGGCCCCCATATGGAAAAAGAAGTTCAGAAAGTCAAAATCAGAACTTGGAAAGAAATGAAAGCATAGATATGACTGGCCTGGTTTGTTCCTTAGAATGGAGGTTCCCGGAAGAACTGACCAATTAGAAGAAGGGGCTACAAAGGCAGAGAGATCTTCTAGGTAAAAGGGAGAAGGTCATTGGGAAATGGTGGAGAAAGAATTCTGGAGAATCAGCAGTGGAGTCAAGAGAGGAATAAAAGAGTGAACTGGATGCTCTGAGGACCAAGAAATCACTTGTCCTCCAAAGAAAGACACAGCAGAGGTACAAAAGCTCTCAGAAAAGTGAAGAAAAGAGAGGGCACTGCAACAACAGAGAAGCCTGTTGTCTTTCTGAAATTTGTATCTAAGACAGAAAAAAACCTCCAAAAGCTCATCAAAATGGGCTACAACTACTGGTTTCTGATCATTCACATGAGCACAAATGACATTACCAAAAGGAAAGAAAAATAAATGCCACCAAGTCTTGGGTAAGAAACTGAAAACCATAAGGACAAAGACTCTTCCTCAATGTTCACTGAAGGAAAAAAATGCAGAAGATTAAACAGTATTTTGGGGATGATTAGATGGATAAGAATTGATGTCAAAGAAGGAAAGTTAGATTTCTGGACCACTTCTTACAAATATGAAATGAGACAGTCAAATATGAAGAACACAAAAAGTTCGATCTTAAATTTTAATCAAACAATTTTAAAATAAAAATGATGGGTATAGAAAAAGAGGTGTATTACCTCCCTCCCAAAATGGATATCATAAATAGTAGCTAGAAAGAATATTAAATGAGTTAGGCAGAAGTTCACAGGATATAGCATCCAAAAGTAAAAACCCACAGTTTCAAATGTCTACACATCAATGTCCAAAGTTTAAATGACAATTAAGAAGATATACAGATTCTGACTTGAGCCAAATCAGGTTCTATAGGTATCACTGAGACTTAGTGGTTTGGCACTCATATTTGGACTACAGATCTGGAATATCTTATACAAAAGAAATAGTAGGGAAAAATGTATTATATATTGTATTATATGTTAAGAAGGTAATCTCCTGTGAGGGGCAGTTTCCTGCTGTCCTGAGTTCAAATCTGTCCTCAGATAGTGAGTAGCTGTGTGACCCTGTTTGCCTCGGTTTCCTCATCTATAAAAGAAGCTGCCAAAGGAAATAACAAACCATTCTAGTGCCTTTGCCAAAAATACCCCAGATGAGGTCATGAAGATCAGATACAAACGGGAGGACTGAACAAGAAGAATATCATGAGGAATCGTTGAAAGCTTTAAATGACTTTTCAAAGAAGAAAAAGCAGAAGTGAGTTTGTCACCAGGAAATACTACCGAAAAGCATATTATCTGACCCAGCAGTGTGTCTATTGAGCCTGTATCCCAATGAGAGCTTAAAGTAAGGAAAGGGCCCCACATGTACAAGAATGTTTGTGGCAGCCCTTTTTGTAGTGGCTAGAAACTGGAAACTGAATGGATGCCCATCAATTGGAGAACGGCTGAATAAATTATGGTATATGAATGTTATGGAATATTATTGTTCTGTAAGAAATGACCAGCAGGACGATTTCAGAGAGGCCTGGAGAGACTTGCATGGACTGATGCTGAATGAAGTGAGCAGAACCAGGAGATCGTTACACACGGCAACAACAAGATTATATGATGATCAATTCTGAAGGACATGGCTCTCTTCAACAATGAAATGTTTCACACAGTTCCTATTGTTCAGTGATGACGAGAGCTATATACAACCAGAGAGGCCTGTGGGATCTGAATATGGATCACAACATAGCATTTTCATACTTTCTGTTGATGTTTGCTTGCATTTTGTTTTCCTTCTCAGGTTTTTTTTCTTGTAGATCTGATTTTTCTTGTACAGCAAGTTAACTGTATGAATATGTATACATATTATACATATATTGGGTTTGTCATATATTTTGACATAGTTAACATGTATTGTACTACCTGCCATCCAGGGGAGGGGTTGGGAGGAAGGAGGGAAAAATTTGGAACAGAAAGCTTTGCAAGAGTCAATGTTGAAAAATTACCCCTGCATATGGTTTTGTAAATAAAAAGCTTTAATAATAAAAAAAAGAATACTACAGAAAACTCGGATAGAAAGATAAAACAGATGAAATATCTGGGAAACGAACGAGCCACAATGCTGTAGTGACGAGAGACTGCAGTTGTTGAGTGAGCCGCCTGGGTTCTCTCACTGCCCAAACCGAGCAGTTAAAAACTTCTTGGCTTATCTTAGTGATGAAGCTTTCAAAAGATGGAGGAACCAACAAGGGAAAGTTCTAGTTGAGATTTTATTTTCACTCTCAAAAATGAGCTGGTTGCTGGAGTAGATGTGATAGGAACCTGGGGGGAAGTGACTTTTCTCTCCTAGAATTTTTGATAAGAGGAAATATACTGATACGCATATCTTTGATTTTGGAAAACTATTTTGTTTGGTTTAGATTAGTAAAATCCCATAGAGAAAGAATGCTTCAGGAGAAATCAGTCAATGAAGAATAGTAGAAACTCAACAATGACTTTCTAAAACCACAGAGGCACATTATTCCATTGAGGATGAAAAGTGAGATTTACCTAAAGAGAATGACATAGACAAATAGAGAACTCACCAACTTAAGATATTTTTCCTGACGTGCAGAGGATGTAAGCAAGGCAACAAAGGACAAATATAAAGTGGACAGTCAACAAGCATTTATTAAGCAGTTATGTGCCAGACATTGTGCCAGGAATACAAAGAAAAGCAAAAAGCAAAAAGAAACAAAAAAACTAACAACCAAAGAACTAAACATAAAACAAATACACTACTTTCTGATCTCAAGGTATTCATGATTTAATGGGAGAAACAAAATGTAAACAACTAAGTAAAAATACATATCTACAAGATGAATTGGAGGTAGTCACAAAGATAAAGGACTTCCTGAGAAGGTGGCACTTTAGCTAAAATTTGAAAAAAAAAAAACAGGAACCAAAAGGCAGAGATGCAAAGGGAGAAGGTTATGGTAGCCAGTGAAAATGCTAAGAGGCAGGAGATGGGGAGTATGCCATGGTTCTGTTATATAGTATGAGAAATTTTTAAATAGTTCAGAATGAACAGGCAAATCACAGAAACTAAGGACAATAAAAACTTTTTTTGTCTTGTTTTGTTTTTCCTGAAGGAGAGAGAACTAGCATCCAACTTTTTCCTCTTGAAAAATTGCTTACTGCAGAGACTAAAGTAGGAAAATATATTTTTTTGTTTTGTTTTGTTTTGATTTTTTTTTAAATTTTATTTTATTTGCATAACATATGTGTGGGTAATTCTTCAACAATAACCCTTACATAGCTTTCCGTTACAAATTTTTCCCCCCAATTCCCCACCCCTCCCCTAGATGGCAGGATATCCACTACATGTTAATTATGTTAAAATATTGGCAAATCGAATATATGTATACATATTTCCAAACTTATCATTGTTGTGCAAGAAAAATCTTATCTACACAAATGATATATCAGATAAAGGAAACACAATGTAAGCAAACATCAATCAAGGAGTATGAGAATGTTATGTTATGGTCCACATTTTGCATCCCTCTCTCTGGGTGTATATGGCTTTCTTCAGTGAACAATTGGAGGTGGTTTGAAACATTTCTTTGTTGCAGAGAGCCATGTCCATCAGAATTGATCATCATATAGTACTGTTGTTGCCATGTATAATGATCTCCTGGTTCTGCTCATTTCACTCAGCATCAGTTCATGTAAGTCTCTCCAGGC
>JAJPUD010032918.1:0-11643 GCA_023553655.1 Myrmecobius fasciatus
AAGCCAAAAACAATGTCTGATGTTGATCTTAAAGCAGAATTGAAAACGCCTATAAAGCAATAGAATGTTAACATATCTTTTCATAGTGAAGGCTTACTCAAGTTATAAAACATGCATGAGGAATTCATTGGAATAGAGCTATCCCCCATTGCCTCCAAAATCTCTGTCTACCAAAGGATTTGCTTTTGAATCCTGCTCCTTAATAGATACCTTGGCCCAGTCCCTATTCTTCTGTGTATACATTCTCTCACCTTCATTTTGAAGGAGTTGAACTATGTAACCTCTAAGATTAATTCTATCTTAATGCTATGCTCTCTAATTTTGTAGAGAAGAAAAATAGAGGGATATTGTCTAAGATCATAAAAGTAGGTAACAATGAATCAGCATCTGGAACCAGGCCTCTTTCTACTAAAGAGTATTAGTATTGCTTTTTTTTTAATGGAAAACAGGAGAAATTAAATATTCTCAGTCCCATCTTCTCCACAAGAAGCTGCTTCTGATAATTCCAGTCCATATTTCTCTCATTCTTTTCTCTGAACTCCTATTGTTACAAAGAAGTGCTCTTAGTAATTTGTTTCCTAAGTTGTTTTTTTTTCTCCTTCATATGTGTTAATTTTCTCTTTTAAAGGAGACATGAAGTTTCATGAGAAGTTATCCTAGGAGTTATTTTCTCTCTACATATTTCTCATAGAGCTTGATATTTATACACCAGATCTAGAGTGATACTCAAAAATATTCAAGCATTCTACATAAAGGATTATTCCTGAAAGATTTAAACTGATAACCTATTCTTTAACCCTACAAAGGACAAAAGAAAATAACATCTCAAGGGAAAGAATTTAGGTCACCTTATAGAAACACCTCCTTCTCTCTCAGGTTTGTGAGGGAATAGATGGCACAAAAGCATTTCTTGAGTACCTATGTGCAAGGTATATATAATTTCAATTAAGTGTAAAACTTAAAGGGTCTCCTTAAGATTGGGATTTCCTGGCTCATTAATTGAGATTTTTTGGCTCTATTAATGTAGAAGTGTTGGTAGAAGTGCATTTTATATCCATGTCTAAGAGGCCATGGGAATAGAATAGAGAGAGACTGAAGCTACTACTAAGCTTTTATTCCCTGACAATTCTCAGGGCTGAGGAAAAGGCCTACTTTACAGCCCCAAGCTGGGGAGAGATTGAGGTTATACAATAAGAATAGGCATATATTCAGGGAATTAATCAGAATTCCCTGCAATTTTATGTGGCCTGGAATAACGCCAACAAGAAGGGATGTCTTAAACATCTAATCTGTCTGGGGCCCTCATATAGGGGTCATGTACTAGTTCTTACAAGGAATGCTCATCTAGTCCTGTATTACAGGAGTTGTGAATATGAACTGAAATGATATTTAACAATCTCTAAACTATAAAGTACTATAAACTTCTGGCTATTATTGTTTTCCAGTTTTGTTTTGTTTTGTTTTGTTTTGTTTTGTTTTTTTGATCCATGGTAACTAATTTTCTTCTAGCAGGATACGGGATTTGTATTTTTGCATATTTGTATATTTTTTCTTCCTGTTACTGTAAATTACCATGTCAATCAAACATGTATTCATCATGTATCTTGGCATTTTTTTTTACCATGTTCAAATTTTGTTTTTGAATTTCTTCTACTGCAATTACACATAATGTGTTCTGTGGTTCCATGTGTAGCACATATGGCTTAGGTGAAAAAGAACTACTTTTCTCAGGATGTCTTTATCTAAAATCATGATGCTCATTAGAAGAAATAAGGTCGGCATGTCCTATGAAACTTGTGCCAATAGCATTGTGGTTGATTGATGAATAGGGATTTCTGGGAGGAGGAGGGATAGTGGAGAGGTTTCCTAGGGTGGTGACCACATGGGGTCACACACACTTTAAAGCAAGTCAGATTGAAGCTGCAAGATGATGGTTGTGGTTAGGAGGGCATAAATTATCAATTGGAGAAAAGCCAGCTAGGAGCTGCATAGAAACCCCGGGGGAATGTGGTGAAATGAGTTACAAACATGATACACAGGGACAGGGGCAAGGAAAGAGGCTCTTAGATGCTGATTCAGCCTTTCATTCATGTCTTGGGACCCATGTGGGGGTTCACCCTGGGTACACATGAGACTGTGCTCATGCCTTTGCACTCTTACAGGAAGTGCTTAAACTCCTTGGGGGATGAGAAAGCATATAAACTGAAGTCATTTGGGAATATTTATGGCTGCAATTGTTATATGCTATTTTCCTACTTATTTCTGTCCCAATTAAATATTTTCACCATCTTTTCATTATGTTTCCTTTGCTTTGGTCTAATAGCATAGTGAGGAACCATTTGGTTGCTAAAATTACATTAACATCAGAACTTTTCTAATTAGATGAGTACAAAGCTAGCCAAATGGGTATTTTAACACTAAAAAATTCCCCATAAAGGAACCCCATTTTGTGGAAGGTCCAAAGATAGTTGGACTATGAATGGACAATATTTTCCTGGATATAAGCACACTGTTTTCATATCATCTACAAAATTACTCTGTCATTACTATCTTCATTATTGTCTGAATACCTAAACTGATGTGGATAGGGTGGGAAAAGGAATTTATAGTTATTGTGATAGATTTTACATTCCTGTTTTACCAAAAACAGAATTGTAACTAAATATGATCATCAATATTTCCATTCACGAGAAATTTATTGTCATATGAATGAGCCCACCTTTCCTCTCATTGTCCTGTCTTCAGGTATACCACATGGCAAACAAGCAATAAACAAAAATCCACAATCACAACAGGGAGGAAATGCTGCTTGTGATTAGCTACATTTAGAACACAATTGAAACTGAACTCCTAACATCTCAGAAAATTATTTTCATTCATGAGTTAGTTACTTTTGCTCCTAGGAGCCCAATTTGGCCCTGCTATGTAGACACATGTTTCTCATTGGCTTTAATGGGAGACAGTCCTTGTATAAATAGAGGTGGAATCTGGCCCAGGTTGTCTTCTTTGATGCTTTTATTCATCCTTCACCTCCTTGTCAATGTCCACTCTTTTTTGCAGACATGTGTTAAAAATTCTCCGGGGCTATGCTTCAGACAACTAGCCAGCTAGTTGATCTTTCTGGTTAAGGTGCCTTAAACCTCCCTGATTTCTAATGAGGGGTATGAACGCCATTGTCATTCATCATCATCCCTGCATCCTGAGCAAATAGGAACAATGAGCAAACAGCCCCAGACCCCAATTCTTTCATTACCTATCTCTCCCCTCCACGTGTACAGGATCATTCTATTTTAATTACAAGTCTCACCAAGAAGAGTGAGATAGACAATGCACAAATTAGCCCCCAGTTTCCCAAGACTCAACTGCTCTTGGAGAATACTGCAATTCTGTCCTTGTTGAAGTATATGGACAAAACACACACACACACACACACACACACACACACACACACACACACATGCACACACACCTATCACATCACATAGTACTTTATTGTTTTAAAAATATCATCTCATTCCACCAGCTTTATTTCTGAAATTTCAAACTGGCATATGGCTTTTTCTTAAGGGAAGCCAATTCCACCTAATTGGTTTTCCCTGTTCGTACCTGACTGCTGTGATAAGCCTTTACACAGAATATATCCTTCCATATGTGTTTTTATTAGGTACACTTTAAGGCACAATTTTTTATTTTCATTTTAATAACTACTGCACAAATGAAGGCATAAAATTTGTTTTCAGCTTAAATTTCATCTCATAAAATTTCTCAACAATGTTACTAAACCACCATTTTAACATCAGGTGGCTTGAAGAGTAACATCAGCCTTTTGTATGGGTGAGCAAGCCCTTTTTAAACTGAGCCATAAAGGTGGGAGAAGCCCATATGTCCTGGGCCCCAAGGATATCATGTGCCTACTGAATCAGACAGTGAGCCTACAGCATATTTGGTACAGTCTGCTTCTTTTTATTTATTTTGAGGGGTTGGTTTCATTATGTTTTGTTTGCTTAGGAATCTTCTTGAGGGGAAATGTTTAGAGTTCTTTTGCTACAGGAGAATACTGAAGCTCCTTTATCTTTCCTTTGTCTCTGTTACCTAACTGTAAGCTGAAATAACTATCTTCTAAATGTATCTCTCTGATAACAAGACTTTTTGCCAGAACTAGAAAAGCAAGTCAAAACAGGCTTTTTGATTGTAGGTCAGCAATGTCTTCCCCATTTGAAGAGGGAGATATATGTGTGTGTGTGTGTGTGTGTTAATATTGAACCATCAAAAAATAGGCTGGGTAAGTCCAAAGCCATAGACCTCTGTTGATTTATTCTTTTATAAAATTATATTTTTTAATCAGCACAAACTTACTTTCTGTTCTCCCACTCCAGCCTTGTTTCACATTGAAAATGAAAAAAAAATTCTTTACAAATTTGCACAGTTCTGATAAAATTCATAATTGCCATGATACACACACAAATATATACATATATATACACACATATATGTGCTGTACAGACATAAAATATGTTACTGATATATAAATGTATGTTCATATGTATGATTATACATATACTTAGATAAATACATACATGTAGATATTACAGATATTATGTGTGTATATTTATATTTACATATAATTATAAATATGCCTCATTCTGCAGTCTAATCCTAATCCTTCACCTTTCTATTTATTAGGAGGTGATTTCTATCATATATTATGGAATAAATGGATTTCTTTTGAATCACAGTTGGTCACTATGCTGATCAAAGTCTCTCATTTTTTCAAGTGTTTCTCTTTACCATATTTTTGTCATTATATAAAATGTTCTACTGGTTCTGTTCATTTCACTCTCCATTAGTTCATATAGTTTTTTCCAGGCATCTCTGAAACAATCCCCTTCATCATTTCTTACAGCATAAAAATAGTCTGTCCCTTTTATATACCATAACTTTTTCAGTCATTCCCCAATTTCTGGGTACCACTTCAGTTTTCACATTCTTTGCTGCCTCAAAAAGAGCTATACATATTTTTTTTGGCATAAATTAGTTTGTTTTGTGTTGGACAAATCATTCTTTTAACCTACCCTTCCTCTAATTCCTCCTT
The DNA here is from genome assembly GCA_023553655.1 of Myrmecobius fasciatus. Taxonomy (NCBI): domain Eukaryota; kingdom Metazoa; phylum Chordata; class Mammalia; order Dasyuromorphia; family Myrmecobiidae; genus Myrmecobius; species Myrmecobius fasciatus. The sequence continues at coordinate 5,093 of JAJPUD010032918.1, forward strand.
CCTCCTTCTCTCATACTAGGTGCCCCATTGGGCCTGTAGTCAGAGAAGTTTGAGTTTTGATTTCAAATTGAGTTCAAATCCAGACTCAGACACTTATTAGCTGTGGGAATTTGGGCAAATCACTTAACCCTTTTCTTCCTCAGTTTTCTCAGCTCTAAAATGTAGATAGTCATAGTAACTATCTCTTAGGGTTGCTGTGATGATGAAATGAATTAATATTTGTAAGTGCTTAGCACCACGCTTGGCATATAATAGGTGTTTAATAATACCCATTTCCTTCCTTCCTCTCCCATTTTCCCACTGAATGAAATGTATTTTTGAACACAACTGTTTGCATGCATTTCTCCCTTCTTTGATAAGTTCAGATGAGAATGACTTTCAAATGTTAACCAATCTTCCCTCCATCTCCCCTCCTTCCTGTTGTAGTTGCCTCAGTGTGGGTCTCCTTCCCTCCTGGTGCACAGGCTCTTCCTGGGCTCTTCAGGGCTTTGTGTAACTACACTTGGCCAAATCCACTCCCCAGGGTATGCAAGCATTCCTGTCTGTCTCTTTCTGTTGACCTGAGCTGGAAAAATACCTCATTGTGACTTTTTCTTAGAATTCCCCATCAAGAAATCAATCTAAATCTGTTTGGAAGAGTTTTATGGAGCAGTTCCCTGCTATTCTACTCCTGTAGTTCTGGCCCCCAACAAGTTGCTAATTGACTCAAGCATCATTTACTAAATGATCAATTGAAATAATGAATTAACCGCTAAGGAAAATGTATGCGCTCCTTAGGAAGGCACAGTTTGGCAATTGTAGAACTTAACTATTTGCTAATAAGGAGAAGGTCTGCGAACTATGATGGGCAGATGATTTGTAGGAGACTAGAGTAGAAGTTTTTAATTTGTTTTAAGTTGCAGACTACTTAGTCTGTGAGACAATGCTAGTAAAGTGGAAAGAGCATTGACTTTGCAATCAGAAGAACTAGGTCAAAATGCTGCCTCTGATGCTCTTTATCCCTGTGACCTTGGGTAAATTGTCCTTTGAGAGCTTCATTTTCCTTTTCTATTGAAAGAGGGTTTGAACAAGATGATCTCTTTGGTCCCTTTTAATTATAGATATAAAATCCTAAATATGATTAGCCACAGTTTTAGAGTGTCTGCTTCAATACACAAGTAAATGGAAAATGAATAAAACTACAAGGTGTCCAGCTTACCAATTAATGATCTCCCTGAAAGGAGTTGCTTACTCCCCATGAAAAGTGTGAAATATGGCTTTAGTGCACTTCATTGATACCTTAGGACTTGGAGGAATTCAGCCTCTTTCAATTTCCCTCTAGAAAGAGAAATTTCCATATAATCCTAGCACAGCAAGAAATAAATGATTTTGTATAAATATCTTCATTTTCTTTAGCTAGAAGGATAAGCCTGTTGACATAGCAATGCACTAAAAGACAATTTCCCAAATTATAGTCTCTAGGATGTTTTAAATTTTCAGATCTTATATTTAGAAGAAAATGCACCATGCAAATATTTAAGAATTGTTCATGTGTTTATTTCTGTAGTGGTTACAGAGGCACTTTACTTCACACTGATACAAACTATAAAGCAATTTGATGTGCTATTATAATCAACTCTTAATCCATGTTTTTTCAAAAGCAACTAAATCCACTGCATGGTACATCAGGAAGTCTGATCTGCATGCTAAGTTATCAAAGTTCTTTAGCCAAAATAAAACAATAAATAGGCCCACCCAACAAAAAAAGTCAGCAGATTCAATTGAAAATTGCTTGTTTTTATACATTTCAACTAATATTTCTGAATCTTCAAATATCTCTTGTTATTCTATGCATGTGATGGTATGTGTGTTTGTTTCCTTAGCATATTTTTTTTTCATTTTACTTGTTGACTGATAGATATCACAGGGATTATATTTCACAGAGGTAATTCTAAATAAGAATTATATTAACATTACCAGCCTAATGAGGGCTGAGAGGTTAGAGGTGGGTAGAAGGACTGAATAATAAGAAATAACAGTCTTTACTAATTGTCTTCTCTGAAGTGTCATTGAGGCATGGAGGTCATAGTAGATTCTCAAAGGTAGGTTTTCTGTGTTGGAAAAGAATAAATACTGTTATGTTCTACCAAGAAGGAAAAGATTTAAGTATCTTACATATAAGAGATTATGAAGATTATCTGTAAATTGGCCTGTTCATGTATAGATAGGCTAAATGCAGGTTAACAACTTGCCATTTTTTTTGCACCAGTAACCCAAAAAAAGAGATAAAAATATGAAATGATCTTTAGTTCTATCAAATCCAAATCCATTCCTTCCACAGTAATAGCTGTACCAGACAGGATGGTAGAAAAATAACAGAATTTGGTGTTTTGCTTGCCATAATTAGTCAAAGAACATACTTCAAAGATATTAAAAGAATTAAGATAGGAATAAAAGTAGCAAAAAAATTAGTTGTTAATGCTGACTCTAAATATGAATTTAATTCTTTGAACTCTTAATGGGAAATCTTTGTCTCATGATATTGTAATAGATGGTCTGTGTCACATCCCACAAAACATTAAAATTGTCATTTAATTCTTTGCAAAATGGTGAGTGAGTCATCTATAAAAAAATTTTGGTTAAAAGAAAAAGAGCAGATTTTTTGAAGGAGAGGGTTGAAATAGAAGGCCTGCACCACTGGCAGGAATATCCACACTAATCAGATAACAGATCCATTGGTGCTCTGAATCTTATCAGATAAGAAAGTCCACTGAATCAACTGATAATTTCAAGATTTAAACAGGCCATCAATTGTTGCAATGCAAAAAGGATTGAATTTGGAGTCAAAAGAATTGGTTTCAAATTAAATTTCTTTATAAAATTATTCAAATCTATGTCTTTATTCTTTTTTTAACCATCCATAACATTTTCTATCACTGATTTATTTAAATAAGTCAGAATGAAATTGTTTTAATTATATACCATATTCTTTTCTCATTTAAAAATATGCCATATTTATCTTAATGTTCATCTTTAACAAGTCGATGGTCTTATATCGATTCATAAATGACTTCCATCTTCTGTTGGAATGATGACGTCCAGGTGTCATTTGCTATCTGTTAAATTATAATCAATTTTATGACATTATTTAGTGTTGAGTTAACCTCTTGTTTATCATTACTGATCCACATTTCTATTTGGGTGATAATCAATCTATTCAACTGAAAATATTGCCCACATTCTCAAAATAATGGATTCTCTGAAATATTAAACAATAAAAACAATTCTACCTCAAGACCTGCTAAAAATGTTAAAGGAAAATTATTTCTGTAGATGATGATAATATGATCAAAGCTTCCAAGCCTGAAGGAACCTCAGTCAAACAAGTCTAAGAAGATGAAATTACTTGGCCATGGTTATATAGATAGTAAGTGTTACAGTGACAATTTGAAAGTAGATACTCTCACTACATTTTCAACACTTTGGTGAACAGAAATTGCTTAATATTCCTGAAAATATACTATAGAGGGCATATCTATTAATAAGATGGAAATAATAAAGTCTAGATATATAGGACTTAAATGTACACATGCAAAGTTTTCCCTGTATTTCTTTTTTGACTGTTACTATAAAATACCAGGAGCAACTAGATGGCACAGTGGATAAAGTATCAGGCCTATAGTCAGGATGATTCACTCATCATCCTGAGTTCAAATTTGATCTCAGACATTCATTAGCTGTGTGACCCTGGGCAAGACACAACTCTGTTTGCTTCAGTTTCCTCATGTAGGAAATAAGTTAGGGCAAAGAAATGGTAAAGTACTCCAATATGTTTGCCAAGAAAACCCCAAATGAGGTCATGAGGAGTTGGACATGACTGAAATGACTGAATGATAACCACAATGAAAAGCAATGCTATGTTCCATTTTGTTTTTATCATATGATGATGATAAATCTTTATTAAATACATATATGAATATGGTCCCATGCAAGATATGACATCAAATTTATTCCAGAAAAAAATACTGATGCCAACTAGGCTGAAATAACAGTAGAAAATTTTGAATTATTTCCTGTAAATATAGAAATGAATAAATCTGTATATAGCAGAGTGGAAACATGCTAATTTGCACTAATGACTACAACTAAATTACTGAGGGTTATGAGTTAAGAAAATACGTAAACAAAGATGATGAAAATGGAACAGAGTAGATACAGAATGGAATTTGTTCATTTGTTTTGGTGAGTACAATTATAATTTAATTATTTATGATTTGACTTCCTAGATTAAATTATATATGTCGTTTAACCTCTCAAGTTCTGTATTGTTATAAGATAAAGATTCCAACAGACTCTCTCAGCTATTAATAATAACAATAACATCAGCAATATATACTGCTTTAAAGTTTTCAAAATATTTAATAAACATTATTTCATTTGATTTTCGTAGCCTTGAGAGGTAGGTGCAATTGTTATCCTGGGTCTATAGATAAAAAAAAATGAAATTGAGAACAGTCTCCAAGGCAATCCCAATAAATTTTGGACAGAAAAATATAATCTACATCCAGAAAAAGAACAATGGAGATTCAATGTAAGTCAATACATGCTATGTTCACTTCTTTATGCTACTATTTTTCTCTCCCATGGTTTTGCTTTTTTGTTCTGATTTTTCTCTCCCAACATGATTCTTAAAGCAATGTGTATTAAAAACATTGAGAATGGTTTATTCCCCAAAGTTACAGAGCTAGTATCATTATCATTCTGAGACTCCAGGACCAATGCTTATTCTAATCACTTTCCCACCTGGATGCCATATATATATATCTGCCACATTCCCTGTCTTCCTCACCCCCTGGAGTTGTGAAATGATCCTACCATTCTGGAGAGTAATTTGGAAGTAAGCCCAAAGGACTATCAAGCTGTACATACCCTTTGATCCAGCAGTGTCTCTACTGGGTCAGTATCCCAATCATAAAGGAGGGAAAGTGATCCACATGTGCAAAAATGTTTGTAGCAGTCCTTTTTATAGTGCAAAGAACTGGAAGTTGAATGGATGTCCATTAGTTGAGGATTGGCTGAATAAGTTATGATATATGAATGAAATTAATGTTATTATTCCATAAGAAATGTTCAGCAAATTGCTTTTGAAAGACTTAGGTAAACTGATGCTAAATGAATAGGACCAAGAGAACACTGTATACAGCAACATGAGTATGCTATGATCAACTATGGTGGACATGGCTCTTTTCAACAATGAGGTGATTCAGGCCGATTCCAATAACATGATGAAGAGAAGCATCTGTATCCAAAAAAGAAGCATAGGAACTGACTGTGGATCACAACATAGTATTCTCACCTTTTTAATTGTTTGCTCACTTGTTTTTTTTATTTCTTACTTTTCCTCCTTTTGATCTGATTTTTCTTGTACAGCATGATAAATGTGGAAATGTTTAGAAGACTTGCACATATTTAACCTAAATTGGATTACTTCTTGTCTATGAGAGGGGAGAGGAGAGGAGGAAGGGAGAAAAATTAGGAATAAATGGTTTTGCCAGAGTGAATGTTGAAAACTCTTTTTGCATGTGTTTTGAAAATTAAAAAGCTATTAATATAAAAAAGAAAAAAGAAAGTGCCAAAAATAAATTGATAAAATTTAAAGTACTCTAGCAACTATCCAAGATTTCTGGAAATTTTAATTGAATGGCCTCCAAAATATCCTGGAAATAGAAAACTAATATTAAAAAAGAAGAAATAGGATAAAAATAAGGCTCTCAATTTTTTTAAAAGATGATTTTATACCCCTCTGGAACAAGGTATAAAATATATGCATAAACAATTTATAAATGAGGAAATTCAAACAATTAACCACAAGAGTAGATGTTCAAATTCCCTAATAAAAAAGGTGAATTATGATTACTTAAAGATGCAACCTTGAGCACACTAACATGGCAAAAAAACCAAACATCACAAAAAATTCAATATTGTTGAATGGAGGGTAAATAGGAGCTCATATATTTTTGGTAATGCTACAGAAAATGTAAATATTTTGGAAAGCAAGATGGCAACATACAGGTAGTCATAAAACTGAGCCTCTTGAGAGTATTTTGCCAATGATAGACTTTATTCAAGCATATCATAAAAGGGGTGGATGGGAAGAAGCCTGCTTTAATATTCTCTTTTTAATAGAAAAACCCTAGAAACAAAGTAATATTCAACATTTGGAGAATAGCTTCATAATTTATGATGTAATAATAATAATTTCTATCTAAATAGGTAACTTTAGAATTAGAAGACAGGTTCAAATGTGTAGATTTTTTTTCTTGTTTTTTTTGCTGAGGCAATTGAAACTGTAGAATTAAAGGATTTAGGGTCAAATATATAGATTTTTTTTATTAAAGCTTTTTATTTGTATCACATATGTATGGGTAGTTCCTCACCATTGATCTTTACAAAGCTTTCCCTTACAAATTTTACCCGCAGTCCCTTCCCCTCCCCTAGATGGCAGGAAGTCCACTACATGTTAATAATGTTAAAATGCTTGACAAGTTGTGCAAGAAAAATCCTATCTACAA
>JAJPUD010032919.1:716-11643 GCA_023553655.1 Myrmecobius fasciatus
AAGCATTATATAGGCTATAAGATTGTGCATATCCTTTGACCTAGCAATATCTCTCAGGTTTGTATCCCAAAAAGACCAAAGAAAAGGGAGAAAGGATCTATTTGTGCAAAAACATTTATAGGAGCATTTTTGGTAGGGACAAAACATTGGAAATCGAGGGGATTCCCATCAACTGGAGAATGGCCGAAAGAGTTGTGGTATATGGTTGTGAATATTATTGTACTATAAGAAATGACCATCAGGTCACAGAAAAACCTGGAAAGATTTGCATGAACTGACAGAAATGTAAGTGAACAGGACCAGGAGAATATTGTATACAGCAACAGCAATTTTGTAAAATCGGAAGCCCCAAAGCTAATGCTATTCAAGGTTAATTAAGAAAGACATGTTTTCCAAATGAGAGACATATACTCTGCCTTGCTCAGGGACCATATGGAGGGTTCAGTTTAGTGCATTATATCTTAGAGAAAACAAAGACAAGCTGGGGCTTGTTCCAAAGGCAGCAATGAAGATGGTGAGAGGAACCAAGAATATTTAGGTCTGTGAGAGGACTTAAGAAGGACCAAATTTTAGCCCTCTTCAAGTCCAGGAAGGGCTGTCACTGTAGATGAGAGATGAAAATTCAGTCTGGTTCCCCTTAAATAACCTATCCAACTAGAATGACCATTATCTTCCAGGGAAGAAGGTGGACATTTAATGATATAGGTGAATTTCAGCTCTTTCTAATGAAAAGATCAGATCTAGCTAAAAAATTTGACCTCCAAACACAGAACTCAAGAGAAGCATAGAAAAGTAAAAAGAAAAGACTGTTTAGAGAATGGGGGTATAATTTGATTTATCTTTGATAATTTGAAAAAGAAACTAGAAGTGGAAGGGCTATCATACTGGAAAAAGAAGGAAAAGTAAAAAAGGTAAAAAAAAAAAGGAGGTAAAAATAAGGTAAAATCTCATGATTTTATCATGAAGAGACAAAGAAAACCTAACATAAGTTAGGGAAAGAAAAGAGGGAGATAAACATTGTGTGAATCTTACTCTAACTTGCATGAACTGATGCTGAGTGAAATCAGCAGAACCAGGAGAACATTATACACAGCAACAAGACTATACGATGATCAATTTTCATGGACATGGTTCTCTTCAACAATGATGTGATTCAAACCAGTTGTTCAGTGATGAAGATAGTCATATACATCCAGAGAGAGGCCTGTGGGAACTGGGTGTGAACTACAACACAGCATTTTAACGCTTTCTGTGAATGTTTCCATGCATTTTGTTTTCTTTCTTAGGTTGTTTTTTTTCTTCTTCTCTTTCTAGATCTGGTGTTTCTTGTGCAGTAAGATAACTGTATAGATATGTATACATGTATTGTATTTGTCATATAATTTATCCTATCTAGCATGTATTAGATTACCTGTCATCTAGGGGTGGGGGTGGGGGGAAGGAGGGGAAAAGCTTGGGGAGAAAAAGGTTTTGCAAAGGTCAATGATGAAAAATCACTCATATGTTTTGTAAAAAAAAGCTTTATATAAAAAAAACTTACTCTAATCAAATTGGGCTTTAAAAGAGTATATCAGACACATTGACTTTCACAGAGAAACTTTTTCCTCCTTATAGGGAAGTAGGAGGGAAAGGAGGAAAAGAAAGGGAAAGACCAATGGAAGGAAAAGAGAAGAATTAGGGAATAGGTGTAAAAAAGGGGGCAGGGGCTCTAAAGAGGGGAGGACTCTTTGAGGTAGGTGGTCATCCAAAGCAAAATTCTGGGGAGGCGGGAAGGGAGAAAGGGGAAAGGAAAAACAAAAACATAACTTTGCAGAAATAAGATGGCAGGAAATACAGAATGAGTTATTTTAACTGTTAATGTGAAGGGGATGAACACTCCCACAAAGTGGAAGCGGATAGCAGACTGGATTAAAAGCCAGAATCCAACAATATGTTGTTTACAAAAAACACCTCTAAAGCATAGAGATACGTACAGAGTAAAGGTAAAGGACTGGAGCAGAATCTATTATGTTTAAGGTGAACAAAAAAAAAAAGCAGGGGTAGCAATCCTGATCTCAGATCAAGTAAAAGCAAAGATAGATATAATTAAATGAGATAAGGAAGGAAACTATATTTTACTAAAAGGTAACATAGATAATGTCGCAATATCAATACTAAATATATATGCACCAAGTGGTACAGCATCCAAATTCCTAGAGGAGAAATTAACAGAGATGCAAGAAGCAATAGACAGCAAAACTATACTAGTGGGTTATCTCAACTTTGCTCTCTCAGAATTACATAAATCAAACCACAAAATAAATAAGAAAGAAATCAGGGAGATAAACAAATTGTTAGAAAAGTTAGGTATGATAAATCATTGGAGAAAATTGAATGGAGATAGTAAGGAGTTAAATTTTTTCTCAGCAGTTCATGGAATTTATACAAAAACTGAACATGTATTTAGGGCATAAAAACCTCAAAATCAAATGTAGAATGGCAGAAATAGTAAATGCATCTTTTTCAGATCATAATGCAATAAAAATCACATACAATATAAGGCCAGGAGAAAATAAATCAAAAATTAATTGGAAATTAAATGATCTAATTCTAAAGAATGAATGGATGAAAGAGCAAACCATAGACACAATCAATAATTTCATCCAGGAGAATGACAATAATGGGATAACATACCAAAATTTGTGGGATATGGCCAAAGCAGGTATAAGAGGTAATTTTATATCTCTAGATGCTTACTTCCATAAAATAGAGAAAGAAAAGATTAACTAATTGGGCTTGGTATTAAAAAAACTAGATAGCAAACATATTAAAAAGCCTCATTCAAATACCAAATTCGAAATTCTGAAAATAAAAGGGGAGATTGAAAAATTGAAAATAAGAAAACTATTGAATTAATAAATAAAACAGAGTTGGTTTTATGAAAAAACCAAAAAAATAGATAAGCCTTTAGTTAATTTGATTAGAAAAAGCAAAGAGGAAAATGAAATTGTTAGTCTCAAAAATGAAAAGGGAGAACTTCGCACCAATGAAGAGGAAATTAGGACAATAAGTAGGAGTTACATTGCCCAACTTCATGCAACAAATTTGATATTTTAAAAGAAATGGAGGAATATTGACAAAAATATAGACTGCCCATGTTAAGAGAAGAAATAAATTATCTAAATAGCTCCACTTTAGAGAAAGAAATAAAACAAGCTATTAATCAACTCCCTAGAAAAAAATCTCCAGAGCCAGATGGATTGACACGTGAATTCTACCAAACAATCAAAAAACAATTAATTCCAATACTATATAAACTATTTGAAAAATAGGGAAAGAAGGTATACTACCAAATTCCTTCTATGCCACAGATATGGTGCTAACAGCTAAACCAGGTAGGGTGAAAACAGTGAAAGAAACTATAGACCAATTTCCTTAACGTATATTGATGCAAAAATCTAAAATAAGATATTAGCAATGAGATTACAAAAAGTCATCCCCAGGATAATACATTATGACCAAGTTGGATTTATACCAGGAATGCAGGGCTGGTTCAATATTAGGAAAACTATCAGCATAATCAATTATATTAATAACCAAATTTTTAAAAAAACATGATTATCTCAATAGATGCAGAAAAATCTTTTGATAAAATACAACACCCATTCATATTAAAAACACTAGAGAGTATAGGAATAAATGGGCTTTTCCTTAAAATGATCAGTAGCATCTACTTAAAACCATCAGCAAGCATCCTATGTAATGGAGACAAACTAGAACAATTCCCAGTAAGATCAGGAGTGAAACAAGGCTGCCCACTGTGACCATTACTATTTACTATAGTATTAGAAATGTTAGCTTTGGCAGTAAGAGAAGAAAAAGAGATGAAAAGAATCAGAGTAGGTAATGAAGAAACCAAATTGTCACTCTTTGCAGATGACATGATGGTATACTTAGAGAACCCTAGAGAATCAACTAAAATACTACTAGAAACAATTCACAACTTTAGCAAAGTTGCAGGATTTAAAATAAATCCACCTAAATCATCAGCATTTTTATATATTACCAACAAAGTTCAGCAGCAAGAAATACAAAAAGAAATTCCATTCCAAATAACTGTTCATACTATAAAATATTTGGAAATATATCTGCCAAGGAAAAGTCAGGAACTATACGAACTAAACTACAAAACACTTTCCACACAAATAAAATCATACCCAGTCAATTGGAAAAAACATTAAGTGCTCATGGGTAGGCTGATCGAAGATAATAAAAATGACAAGACTACCCAAACTAATCTACTTATTTAGTGCCATACCAATCAAACTCCCAAGAAATTATTTTACAGATCTAGAAAAAATAGTAGCAAAGTTCATTTGGAAGAACAAAAGGTCCAGAATTTCAAGGGAATTAATGAAAAAAAAAGACAGATGAAGGTGATCTTGCTGTATCAGATCTAAAACTATATTATAAAGCAGCGGTCATCAAAACCATTTGGTACTGGGTGAGAAATAGATCAGTTGATAAGTGGCATAGGATAGGATATCAGGAAAATCTAGGCAATAACTTTAGTAATTTAGTTTTTGATAAACCCAAAGACCCCAACTTTTGGTATAAGTACTAAATATTTGGCAAAACCTACTGGGAAAATTGGAAACTAGTATGGAAGAAATTAGGGCTTGACCCACACCTAACATCACATACCAAGATAAGATCTAAATGGGTTAATGATGTAGATATGAAGAGTGATATTGTAAGCAAATTAGAGGAACTTAGTATGGTTTACCTCTCAGACCTGTGGAGATGGAATAAATTTATGTCCAAAGAAGATCTGGAGCTCTTCATTGAACACCAGATAGATAACTTTGACTATATTAAGTTAAAAAGTTTCTGTACCAACAAAATTAGTGCAGACAAGATTAGGAGGGAAGCATCAAATTGCGAAATCATCTTTACATTTAATGGTTCTGATAAAGACCTCTTTTCTAAAATATATAAAGAATTGTCTCATATTTATAAGAATTCAAGCCATTCTTTAATAGATAAATGGTCAAGGGATATGAACAGACAATTTTTAGATGATGAAATTAAAACCATCTGTACTCATATGAAAAGTTGCTCCAAATCACTATTGATCAGCGAAATGCAAATTAAGACAACTCTGAGGTACCACTACACACCTGTCAGATTGCCTAAAATGACAGGAAAAGATAACGACGAATGTTGGAGGGGATGTGGGAAAGCTGGGACTCTAATACATTGTTGGTGGAACTGTGAACAGATCCAACCATTCTGGAGAGCAATTTGGAGCTATGCTCAAAAAGTTACCAAACTGTGGATACCCTTTGACCCAGCAATGTTTCTATTGGGCTTATATCCCCAAGAGATCTTAAAGGAAGGAAAGGGCCCCACATGTGCAAGAATGTTTGTGGCAGCCCTTTTTGTAGTGGCTAGAAACTGGAAACTGAGTGGATGCCCATCAATTGGAGAATGGCTAAATAAATTATGGTATATGAATGTTATGGGATATTATTGCTCTGTAAGAAACGACCAGCAGGACGATTTCAGAGAGGCCTGGAGAGACTTGCATGAACTGATGCTGAGTGAAACGAGCAGAACGAGATCATTATACATAGCAACAACAATACTATATGATGATCAAATCTGATGGACATGGTTCTCTGCAACAATAAAATGTCTCAAACCAGTTCCAATTGTTCAGTGAAGAAAGCCATATACACCCAGAGAGAGGGATATGAAATGTGGACCACAACATAACATTCTCATGCTCTCTATTGATGTTTACTTGCATTGTGTTTCCTCTCTCTGATTTTCTTTTTTTCCCCTTGTAGATAGGATTTTTCTTACACAACTTGTCAAGTATTTCAAAATTATTAACATGTAGTGGACTTCCTGCCATCTAGGGGAGGGGAGGGGACTGGGAGTAAAATTTGTAATGGAAAGCTTTGTAAAGATCAATGCTGAGGAACTACCCATGCTTATGTTATACAAATAAAAAGCTTTAATAAAGAAAATAAATTACCTCATATATATGGAGAGGGAGGATTTCAGTGTTAGATAAGAGATAGAGGGAGTCACAGAAAGTAAAATGGACATTTTTGATCACCTAAAATTAAGATGATTTTTGGAAGAGTGAGGGAGAAGGAAACAGTAAAACCATGATGATATCAAAAACCAAAGACATCAGGGAAACTTTTTAAAGGAAATTGAGAACCTTTGAAGGAGGAACAAGACAAGCAACTGTTTTTAAAAGATTAAATAGGATGAATGGGATATTTTTGGTCTTTATAAATAAGAATTACATAATAGCCATACTGGGTTCAATCCCAGATGCAGGTCTGTTACTATCACACTTGGCAATATATGGAACTTTTGTGATTTTTATGATTTATTCCATCATGCACCAACATGGTCTATGTGAAGGCGTGAGTTGTCATCCCCCTTTTGACAGCTTTCTGTAGTTACTAGCAACTGGGTGGCACTATAAATAGAGCACTGGGCTAGCAGTCAAATTTGACCTGAGACACTTCCTTGTCTGTGACCCTGGACAAGTCCCTTAATGTCATTTGCCACCATTCCCTCAACTGTAGAATCAGGATAATAACGGCACCAACCTCCCAGAGGGGTTGTGAGGATCAAATGAGAGGATCACTATAAAGTGCTTAGCATGGTGCCCAGCACATAGTAAGAACTCTAGGAGCACTAGCTGGGATGATGAAGAAAATGATGACAATAACAGAGGGACCATATTTTTATGACCTCAGGTGGTTCAGGCCCAGATTTAGTCATGTGACCGCATGCAAATTGATTATCAACCCACACTGATGACCATAATGAGGAGACCATGTATAGAATGTGCCATCTTGATAAGTTGGATTCTTTTAAAAAGGCACCAAAAAGTCCTCGACATTTCTCAGGATGTGAATTCACCTGCATCGAAGGGACAGACAATTTTTCTCCAAAAAGATTGCCATTACCATGAGGATAATTACAGATTATAAGAACCTTCATTTAAAGCATTTAAGTAATAGAATAACATTTAAGAAAAAAATAAGACTGGAACAATAATTGCATGAGAAAGGTTGGCTGACAGATTTTTTGAGTTAAGTATTAGGAACTATGGAAATCCATTCCCTTAAAGGTCTATATAAGTTAAACCTGAACTTTATATAACACATGGTATATGAATATCCCTAGAAAAGATGCAGTCTATCCTACTATCATCATGATAACAGAGTCAGCTTGATTTGCCTCTCATCTGCCCAGGCTTCTGGAAACTTGCCTATTTGGGATCAGAGAGGCAGGGGAGCACATCAGGCCTCAGCACCTGAGGCAATCCTCTCCCCAGGGACTCTGGCTGAGTGGCTGACTTTCCTAAGGTGCAGAGATTTTGCTCTGAAAGGAAGCACATCAACCCTCCCCCAGCCCATGTGGAGACTGAGACTGAAAACAGAATCCTAGAAAAGAGGGCATCTCCTTTCCTTGTAACAGAAATGAGGCATCTTGTTGGTGGTCCCTCAGCTGCGACCTTTCTGCCCTCCATCTCCATGCCAAACCTAAAGAAGGATCCAGAACGTGAAGGAAAGGAGCCTTGGTGGAGGAGGAGGGGCCCCTGGCGAGGTTTGCAGACTGCTCTGACTAGGGCTTGCTCATCTGCACAAGGCACTTACCTTTCCTGGGACTTAGTTTCTCCTGTTTGAAGTTGCAGGCTGGGGAGGAGAGGGAGACTCTATGTCCTCAAAGCATCCTTCCCATTCTGGATCTAGGGTCCAGTGGGAGAGCCCCAGACTGGGTCAGCAGTGGGACTGGCATCTGGATCTTGCCTCCATGAAATCCATTCCCACCCAGTGCCTCTCTGGGCAGGGAAAGGGCTGCACAAGCCCAAGATCAGATAGAGGGGAAGGAGGGCAAGGGAAGGTCTCAGCCTGGGGGAGATCTTCCCTTGGACCCCTCAGCCCAGTGCCCTTGCTGGCTGCTACAGTCTCGCTGCAAGTCCATTCCAGAAAATTCCCTTGAAGGGTATCGGGAAGTATTCAGAAAATATTTGTGGGGGGGAACACAGAGTATTCCTTACCTCCCTTCAGGAGGCACTAGGAGCCTCAAGCATCCCTTCAGAGAGAGAGGCTGCGGGAAGATCCCAGAAAGACCGTGACCCACTCCCCATCCATCCAATGAGAAGCTGTACCTAGCCAGCCAAGGGCTTCATGGGGGACACAGCCTTGATGAAACCCCGAAATCGAGGAAGCTGGGGAATGAAAAAAAGGAGGGGAAAAGGGAGGGAAGGAGGAGGAAGGAGCTGCGAGAAAGCAGAGGAGAAAGAAGGAATTGGGGGCAGGGATAAAGAGAATTTAGAAGGAAGACCCCGGGATCTATCTCATTAGGAGAGGAGATCTGGAAATGCTGGGGGAAGGGGAGAGTGGTCTTCTTGGGGGGAGGGGAACAAGAGGGAGGGGGAGTAAACTTATGCCCCAGATTTCTGACACCAGGTGACTCCCATTGAATGGAAACTTACCTTCCCAAATCCGTGGTGAATAAAAGGGAGTTCCTTCGGCTATTCTTCCTGTAATAAGGAGGGGACTACTTGGCAGAGCCGAGGCGGAAGGCCAAGTGCCCCATCCACAGACCCCCACCCTTGCCTTGGCCTGCTGCTGCCCTGGTTCTCACAGAGAGGGGGGAGCCTTCATTTTCCTCATCTGTAAGAGAGGGTAGGCAAGAGGGCCAGGACTTCCTCCTTGACAGGGAGCTTGTGGGGTTTCCCCGGGAGCCAAATCCATAAGAATAGTCCCACTTCTCCAGAGGATGTGTGTGATGAAGACTCCTAATTGAGGTTTCTCAGAGCTGCCTCTTCTGGCTCGGGCAGCAGAGCCTCCCACGCAGCTGGAAATGATCAGTTCTGACAGAGTTCTCCTGGGGATGTTAAGGGAAGCGAGTCAAAGATTGCAGAACCTGCTCCATCCCAGAACTCTAGTCCTGTCTCCCTCCCCCCCAATAAGGACCCCGGGGTTTAGAAACCAGCCCTTACCAACTGTTCCCACAGGACTGAGACCATCCGCAGTGTCCGGCATTGGTGGGCTGCTCATGGGCGGCCATTCAGGCCCTGCCCCGGATCGTCTTGTAATCCCCCTTCCCCTCCCTTGGCACTTAGGGTTTGGGTATAAAACCTGGACCTTTCCTGCATCAGGAGGAGGCCTCCTGCCCAAGCCCTTCCAGTGGATATTCCTGCCTTGATTGGGTGTTTTAAGAAACACTGCTCCTTAATCTCTCACTGCTTTGTGCAGCTCCCTCCACCCACAGGTTAGAGACCAAGACAGCAAAGACTGCATCAACACATGAGATCAAGGATGAAAAGGACACCTTGGCCCTCCTCTGGAGCTCCATCAAGGCCAGTCCTCGGGTTAGGATCAGTCTTTTGCTCCCTAAGCCTTTCCTCCTGTTGCCTATAGTCTCAAGTGTCCCCTGTTCTTAAACAAAATAAATAAAAATAAAAAGCTTTTCCTTGTCCCCAATCCTGCCAAATTCACAACAAACTTGTCTGTGCCCCGAGGACTCTACTCTTCCAACAGCCAGGATCTCCTCATCTCTTTGCAATCTGGCTCCCATTTCTATGACTCTCATCAAACTGTTCTCTCCCAAGTCATCACTGAAGTGTATGGGACAGATCCAAAGGCTTCTCCTTCTGCTTCTTCTTTCTTCTTCCTTCTTCCTTCTTCTTCTTCTTCTTTTCTTCTTTCTTCTTTTTCTTCTTTCTTCTTGTTCTTCCTTCTTGTTATTCTAGTTCTTCTTTCTTG
The DNA here is from genome assembly GCA_023553655.1 of Myrmecobius fasciatus. NCBI lineage: Eukaryota > Metazoa > Chordata > Mammalia > Dasyuromorphia > Myrmecobiidae > Myrmecobius > Myrmecobius fasciatus. The sequence continues at coordinate 10,505 of JAJPUD010032919.1, forward strand.
TTCTTTTTCCTCTTCTTCCTTTTTTCTTCTTTTCTTCTTTCTTCTTCTTGTTCTTCTTGTTCTTCCTTCTTGTTATTCTTGTTCTTTTTTTCTTTTTCCTTCTTCCTTCTTCTTTCCTTTCTTCTGCTTCTTATTCTTCTGCTTCTTCTTCTACTGCTTCTTCTTCTTCTGCTTCTTCTGCTTCTGCTTCTGCTTCTTCTGCTTCTTCTGCTTCTCTCTCCTTTCCATGATTTCCGTAAGTAGGGTTACTTTGGCCCTCCTTAGGGCACGGCACCGCTGTGCTCCAAGCTGTACATTAGCACCCCAATGCCTACCGGGGGAAGGTCCGAGCTTTCTGCCCCGACTCGGCTCCCCGCAGAACGCGGTCCTTCTGATCTGGAGCTCACACACACAGAGCCCACCCGATGTTGCAGTCAGATGAAAACAGCCCCTCTGGGCAGGATGCTCTCTATGCCTCCCTTCCCCCTTCAGGACTGACTGCCCCTCACTCTGGCCCCAGAATCACATGTCTAAGGCAACTTCTAAAACAGTGGGGTGCCCACCGCCTACTCGCCCCTCCTCCACTGGCATTTGTCCTGCTGCGCCAGGCTGCCACTGAAGGGAGGGAGGGAGACATGGAAGGCTTTCAAGCCAGAAGGTGACCTCCTTAGAGATGGCCGTTCAGGCTCCCCTGCCCACAGCCCATGGGGGATGGGGGGTCATGGGATCCCAGATCTAACGCTGGGAGGGACCCTAGAGGCCAGATCTTCCAGTGCCCTCTTGTCCCAGGGCAAAGAAAGGTCCAGGCAGACAGCCTAGTGAGGCGCCCAAAGTCCCCTGGGCAGGAAAAGCCAAAGGGGATGGATTTGGCCCCAAGTCCCAGGTTACAGCCCAGACCGGAGGCAGAAATTCAAGGAAAGTGACATCGGGGAAACTGAGAGGAACAAGAGCTTTTCGACCATTCTGAGCCTTAAGCAGGTGAAAAAGGTACCTGTGCGCGCGCGCGCGCGCACACACACACACACACACACACACACACACACACACACTACAAGCCCAATCACATCTTGAGTCACCCGCAGTTCCTAGGTCTGTCCATTCCCAGGCTGGGGCCCGGGACCTTCCTATCTCGCCCCCAAACCCATGGCGGGTTTGATCCT
>JAJPUD010032920.1:536-11642 GCA_023553655.1 Myrmecobius fasciatus
TCTCTTTCTAGATCTGATATTTCTTGTGCAGTAAGATAACTGTATAGATATGTATACATGTATTGTATTTGTCATATAATTTATCCTATTTAGCATGTATTAGATTACCTGTCATCTAGGGGTGGGGGTTGGGGGGAAGGAGGGGAAAAGCTTAAACTTTTGGTCCCCTGAAATCAGGATCACTACCCCTGAAAGATAATGTTTAATTTTGCTGGGTATTGATTCTTGGTTTTGGTCCAAACTTTTTTGCCTTCAAAGGTATCTCCTTCCAGGTACTATGATTCTTTTTTTTTAATTGAACCTTTTTATTTTCAAAATATATACATGGATAATTTGTCAATATTTACTCTTGAAAAACTCTGTTCCAAAATTTCCCCTCCTTCCCTCCAACATCTCCTCCAAATGGCAAATAATCAATATATGTTAATATGGCAAAATATATGTTAAATCCAATATATATGAAAAACATGTATAGAATTATTTTGCTGAACAAGGAAAATTCAATAAAAAATGAAAAAAAATGAGTAAAATACAAAATGCAAGCAAAAAAACAAGAAAAAGTGCAAAAATGTTATGTTGTGATCCATTATCAGTGGCCATAGTCCTTTCACTGGGTGTAGATGGCTTGCTTCATCACAAGATCTTTGGAACTGGTCTCAATCATTTCATTATTGGAAGGAGTCATGTCCATCAAAATTGATCTCTGTATAATATTATTGTTATGTATAATGATCTCCTGTTTTTGCTCATTTCACTCAGCATCAGTTCATGCAAGTTTTTCCAGGCCTCTTTAAAATCATCCTGCTAATAATTTCTTATAAAACAATAATATTCTATTACATTCACATACCATAATTTATTCAACCATTCTCATACTGATGGGCATCCAATCAGTTTCCAGTTCCTTGCCACATTTTTGCACATGTGGGACCCTTTTCCTTCTTTAAGTTCTCTTTGGGATATAAAGCCCAGTGGAAACACTGTTGGATCAAAGGGTATGGACAATTTGATAACTTTTTTGAGCATAGTTCCAAATTTCTCTCTACAATGACTGAATCAGTTCACGATTCCATCAACAATGTATCAGTATCCCAGTTTTCCAACATTCGTCATTATCTTTTTCTGTCATATTAGCCAATATGAGAGATGTGTAGTGGTATCTCCAAGTTGTCTTAATTTGCATTTCTCTGATCAATAGTGATTTAGAGTACCCTTTCATATGACTAGAAATAGTTTTAATTTCTTCATCTGAAAATTGTCTGTTCATATCCTTTGACCATTTTTTGATTGGAGAATGGTTTGAATTCTTATGATTTTGAGTCGATTCTCTATATGTTTTAGAAATGAGACCTTTATCAGAATACTTAAATGTAAAAAATGTTTTCCCAATTTATTGTTTCTATTCTAATCTTGTCTGCATTTGTTTTGTTTGTACAAAAACTTTTTAACTTAATATAATCATAATTATCTATTTGGTGTTTATTAATGAGTTCCACTTCTTCTTTGGTCCCAAATTCCTTCCTACTCCATAGATCTGAGAGGTAAACTACCCTATGTTCTTCTAATTTGCTTATTATATCACTTTTTATATCTAGATCATAAACCCCTTTCAACCTTATCTTGGTTTATGATATTAGGTGTGGGTCAATGCCTAGTTTTTGCCATACTAGTTTTGAATTTTCCCAGAAATTTTTGTCAAATAGTGAGTTCTTATCCTAAAAGCTAGGGTGTTTGGGTTTGTCATACACTAGATTACCATAGTTATTGACTATTTTGTCCTGTAAAACTAACCTATTCCATTGATCAACTACTCTTATTTCTTAGTCAGTACAAAATGGTTTTGATGACTACTGATTTTTAATATAGTTTTAGGTCTGGCACAGCTGGGCCACCTTCATTGGAAATTTTTTTCATTAATGCCATTGAAATTCTTGACCTTTTCTTCTTCCTCTCTAATTTCTGGGAGTTTGTTATGGCACTAAATAAGTAGATTAATTTAGCTAGTATTGTCATTTTTATTATATTTGCTCAGCCTATCCCTGAGCACTTGATATTTTTCCAACTGATAAAATCTGACTTTATTTGTATGGAAAGTGTTTTGTAGTTGTGTTCATATAGTTCCTGATTTTCCCTTGGCAGATAGATTTCCAAATATTTTATGCTACGAATAGTTATTTTTGAATGGAATTTCTCTTTGTATCTCTTGCTGCTGGACTTTGTTGGCAATATATAAAAATGCTGATGATTTCTGTGGATTTATTTTTTATCCTGCAACTTTGCTAAAGTTGTGGATTGTTCCTAGTAGGTTTTTAATTACCCACTTCCATTTTATGGGAGAATTCATCCCGTTCACATTCACAGTGAAAATAACTAATTCTATATTTCCTGTCATCTTATTTATCCTAAGTTATGCTTTTCTCTTTCCTTCTCCCCTTCACTCCTCCCCAGTATTTTACTTCTTATCACCATCTCCCTTGAACAGCCTTCTTCCTTTAGAGTTCCTCCTCCTTTCTTACATTTTTCTCCTCCTACTATTTTTCCCTCCCATTAGGCTTCTCCTTTCTATTCCCCTTTCCCCTCCCACTTTCTCATAAGGTGAGATGTTTCTCTGTGAAACCAAATATGTCTGATATTCTCTCTGAGCTAAATCTGTTGAGAGTAAGATTCACACAATGCTCACCCCTCCATTTTTTCCTTCAATTATAATAGGTTTTCTTTGTCTCTTCATGATATGTAATTTCTCTTATTTTACCATCTTTTTATTCGTTTTCCAGTACAATCCCCTTTCCATCTCTAGTTTCTTTTTCATGTTATTATAATAAAATCAAATTATACTCACACTCTCTAAGTATACCCTTAACTGAAATATAGTTCTAAAGAGTTCTTTCACTTTTACCTTTTTATGTTTCTCTTGAGTTCTGTGTTTGGAGATATTTTTTTTTGTTCAGCTCTGGTCTTTTCATCAGAAATAGATGAAATACACCTGTATAATTGAATGTTCATTGTCTTCCCTGAAAGATAATGCTCATTTTACTTGGATAGTTTATTCTTGGTTGTAATCCAAGTTCCTTTGCCTTTCAGAATACCATATTCCAGGTTCTTTGATTCTTTAATGTGGAAACTGCTGGGTCCTGGGTAATCCTCATTGTGGCATCCTGGTATTTAAAATGTTTCTTTCAAGCTGCTAGCAAAATTTTTTTCTTATATAGTCCTTAAATTTAGCCACAATATTCCTTGGAGTTTTCATTTGGGGATCTCTTTAAGGAGGTGATCATTGAATTCTTTTTTGTTAATTCCCTTTCCTTCTTTTAAGATTTCTTTGAGATATAAACCCAATAGAAACACTGCTGGGTCAAAAGGTATGCACAGTTTGATAACTTTTTGAGCATAGCTCCAAATTGCTCTCCAGAATGGCTGGATCCATTCACAGGTCCACCAACAATGCATCAGTGTCCCAGCCTTCCCATATCCCCTCCAACACCTGTCATTACCCTTTCCTGTCATTTTAGCTAATCTGACAGATGTGTAGTGGGACTTCAGAGTTGTCTTAATTTGCATTTCTCTGATCAATAGTGATTTGGAGCACTTTTTCATATGACTATAAATAGTTTTAATTTCATCATCTGAAAATTGTCTGTTCATATCCTTTGACCATTTATCAATTAGAGAATGGCTTGAATTCTTACAAATATGAGAAAATTCTCTATATATCTCAGAGATGAGACCTTTATCAGAACCCTTAAATGTAAAGATAATTTCCCAATTTGATGCTTCCCTCCTAATCTTGTCTGCATTAGTTTTGTTTGTACAGAAACTTTTTAACTTAATATAATCAAAATTATCTATCTGGTGTTCAATTAAGAGTTCCATATCTTCTTTGGACATAAATTTATTCCATCTCCACAGCTCTGAGAGGTAAACTATCCTATGTTCCTCTAATTTGATTACAATATCACTCTTTATATCTACATCTTGAACCCATTTAGATCTTATCTTGGTAAGCGGTGTTAGGTGTGGGTCCAGCTCTAATTTCTTCCACACTAGTTTCCAATTTTCCCAGCAGTTTTTGCTGAATAGTGAGTACTTATCCCAAAAGCTGGGGTCTTTGGGTTTATCAAACACTAAATTGCTAACGTTATTACCTAGCTTGTCCTGACATACTATCCTATGCCACTGGTCAACTGCTCTATTTCTCAGCCAGTACCAAATTGTTTTGAGGACCACTGCTTTATGATCATTGAATTCTTTCAGTGTGGCTATTTTACCTTCTAATTCTAAGACATCAAATAAGTTTTCCTTTATGATTTTCTGTAAAATAATATCTAGATTCTTTTTTTCATCCTGGCTTTCAGGAAGTACAATAATCCATAGATTTTCTATTTTTCAGGTCAATTGCTTTTCCTAAGAAAAATAACTCCTAACAAAATAGATATTAAAAAGATACCAATTCACTGAAAAATAGAATTGTTAGGAGTTATATGCTTTTGCCATTTCATCAAATCTATTTTAAGAAGTTTTCTTCTGATAATTTCTGTTTTTCCTTTTCCATACCCTCTTGCAAAGATCTCATTTCCTTTCCCCATTTTTTTCCTTTTTGAAATCTTCCAAGAAAGCCTTGTTAAATGGGGACCAGCTCTATATTTACTTTTGGGACTTCATTTGGAGTTCAGTGGCCTTTAGGGTTTGATACCTGTCCTATCTCTCCATAAAAATTGTCTATGGTCAGAGTTCTTTTTTGCTCATTTTTAAGGGTTGAGATATGCTCTTAGGGCAAAGTGGTGACATCTGCTTTAGTTTCTCCTGGGGAAGGTATTTCTGACTGACATCTTGTGCTAGGTAATCATGGTGCTAGAGGGCCAGGTTCCTAGTTCTTTGGGGTCTCATCTGCCTACAATTTGCCTTTTGTAATTGTTTTTGCTTGATTTTACAGCAAATCTGCAGTCTGGCTTTGGCAGACTGTCCCTTGGCGTGATTGAGACAGACCTGTTCCAAAGTTTTTTCAAAGTATCTTCTTCTGGAAATGTGTTGTACTCCAAATATTTGTGGGTGGTGTCAGTCCAAAACCAGTTTAGAAGCTTAATCTACCATTGGCTTGAGACAACATCAGAGGAGGTCACAGAAAGCCGTATCTGCTCTCTGACATCTTAGCTCTATCCCAGAAAGAGATATCTGTGATCCTTTAATGTGGAAGCCACTAGGTCTTGGCCAATCCTGACTGAGGTTCCTTTATATTTGAATATTTTCTTTCTAGTTGCTTACAATATTTTATCCTGATCTGATAATTCTGGAGTTTAGCTACAATATTTCTTAGAAAGTTCCTTTTGGGGTCTCTTTTAGGAGGTGATAAGTGAATTTTATTCTCTGGTTCTAGGATATTAAGACAGTTTCCCTTGATGATTTCTTGAAATATCTTTTCTAGACAATTTTTTCATCATGGTTTTCAGATAATCTGATAATTTTTGTTTTCTCTCTTTTGGATCTATTTTCCAGATCAGATTTTTTTTTCCAATGAGACATTTTACATTTTCTTCTTTTTAAATATTTTTTTTTATTTTTTTGACTGATGCTTGATTTTTCATTGAGTCATTCATTTCCACTTGTCAAATTTTAATTTTATTAATCATTTACTTCAGTTAGCTTTTTTGCCTCCATTAGCATTTTCCAATTATACTTTTAAAGGAGTTATTTTGTTCAGTAATTTTTTTTTGCATTTCAATAAATTTATTTTTAAGATGTTGTTTTCTTTAGTTAAATTCTGTGCTTCCTCTTCCATGATGTTGGTTTTCCCCAAAAAAAAAACTTTCACAACCCTCCGGCAAATCCCTCATTTCTTTTCCCCATTTTTCTTCTCTCTCTTTTTAGAACCTTTCTGAACTCTTCCAAATAAACTTTTTGAATTGTAGTCTAGTTCGTATCTCATTTTAAGACTTCATGTTCAGGCATTTTGCATGTACTCTTTTAAGTTTGTGTTCTGATCTTCCCTGTCTTCATAATAACTATAAGCTTAGAGCTATTTTTTTTTATTTTTTGCTCATTTTAAAGGTTCATGTCTGAATATGACATAAGGGAGATTGTCCCAAGCTTCCTCTGCAGGGCAACAGGGGGCTTCTCACTGACAGTGCTGAGGCCAGTGCTGCAGGTTTCTCCACTGTGCTGAATGGACTGGCCATGTTCCACCTTTAATGCTTGTGGTTTAGGGGCTCACAATTTTCCTTCTGTGGTTATGTTCAAGGATTCATAGATGGTCTGCTGGTCTAGCTTTTTGAATCAGGAAAGAGTAACCAAAGCTGTTGTATTTTGCTCTAAGCCTCCTGCTGGATTCCTTGCATTGAGCTTCCAATCACTGGACTTTTTCACCCCAGATCTCCTGTGTTGGGTTTGTTCCCTCTTGAGAGAGACTTTTCTTTTTTGAAGACCTTTCAAGATATCTTAACCTTGAAAATTATTACACTCAAATGTTTGTGGGTTCTGTCACTCCTAAATCTATTTAGAGGCTTGATCTAGTGTTGATTATGAGGGAAGCCAAGAAGAGCTTAGGCAATGACCTGTCTATTTCCTGCCATCTTGGTTCAGCCTCACTTTTAATATAAATCATTCATTAGGCAGTTCAGCCAGGTTGATCTTGATGTTCTCTTCACATGATGTTAAAGTCACATAGACTGGAAAGATGGCACTCTTCAGATTTACTTCTTAGAATCCCTAGCTCCTTCATGAATCAAATCAAGTCCCATCTTTTGCAGGAAGATTTTTTGGGTGCCCCAGATAATTATGCTCCCCTACCACTTATCAACATTACCATGAATCTGTAAGCATAATCGTTGTGTGTATGTGTGTGTATATATATAGTATGTATATGTGTGTGTATATATACATATATATATGTATATATACACAATACACACCTAAATATATAGATCTATACTGTCTTAAGGACAGGGACAATTTGCTTAGTGTCTGGCACATAAAAATCTCTTAAAAACCCTTATTGAGTGATTACATTTTTCAACAGACTCAGTCAACTTTACCTGGTAGCAAAACAGAAGGTTTTAAGTCATCAAACGATTAGTAATTAGAAGAGGATGTTGAATATTCATCTAATTTATTATATTTTTAATGTTTTCTCCTTTTTGTTCTGACAGCCTCCTTTTGTCTAGTACCTCCCATATAAATGGAACCAATGCATGGCTTCCAAAGAAAATTTTAAGTCCATAACCAGCATGATTTAGTACAATTTTTGTATTTTTATAAAGAAGAAACTAGATATTGGGTCACAAAAATAATACTACTAGGTAGCCTCTTCTTATGATTTTCCAACACTAGGAAGAGGGCTAATATAATCCATTGCCACTTCAATTCTATAATTCATGGCCTATCATAATGAAAATTGGTTCAGAACTTTTTGTAAAAATATTCCTACCTTACTTAGACTAGTATAATTTCTGATATAAACTTCTCTTGCCATTAGATTAAATATTTGTCTCTCTGTTCAATGTAAGGCACACATTTATGTGTAGAGGTTTCCCCCAAGAAAATTAGAAAAAGCTTACTATTGAAAAATCTTCTAGTCTTTTTTTCATTTTCCTTCATGAGATAAATCAGGATGGTGAGGGTGATTTAACAGCACAATCAGTAGTGTGTCAGACTTGACTGATGGGACCCTTCTAAGTCCTGCCAGGTGATTTGATTCCCATGGACTCAGACAAATATTGTTCTAAGACCTGCTCATTAACAAGGGCTAAAAATGTTTGTTTTTTTTTTAAATCAACTGCCTTTTGTTTTGCCATTGAATTAAGTTTTTTTTTATTGTTGTTCAGTCAATTTGCCTTGATTTGAATAAAACTGTAGTGACCTAAAGATGATATTTATGAGAAAGACCTACACTTACCTTTCAAAATGTCAAGTGTGTAGTCAGGCAGCAAAAAGTGATTTCACTGCAAAGGCTTAAGTAAGAAATAATGAATGTGATTTTCACAAAACATGAGTTTTAATAGTTTTTGAGGTGTTATCAAAATTATGAAATTTACATTGGTATCAAAATAAAAAGTTTCTTATTTCCCTATCTCAGGATTTTTACTTAATAGGTATGGATTAATGAGTAGGGTAGGCAGAGTGCAAATAAATTGGCAGCTCATTTTAACTCAAAAGTGAGGCAAATCATCCCATTATATGTGTACATATCTGTGTTTGTGTGTAAAATTTTCATTTTTTAACCATCTCTGTAATTTGGAAATTTTCACATTTCAGATTCATTTATGGCTTAGTTTTATGCTGCTTACAATATATGTTTAGTGCAGTTCACAAAATATTCAAGGGACCAAAATAATGAAGGAGAAGGAAAAAAATAGAATAAGGTAATTGAAAAGAGAAGGAAAAAATAACAAGTTCTTCTTCTAAAAGTGGATTGAATATATATTTTCTTCTTCTCCCTGATTCAGAAAAAGAATCTTTGCTCTGCTTTTTTCAGTCATTTCCAATTCTTTGTGGCCATTGCATTTTCCTGGCAAAGATACTGGAATTATTTGTCATTTCTTTCTTCAACTCATTTTACAGATTAGGAACTGAGGCAAATAAGATAAGTTAACTTGCCCAAGTTCACAGAGTAAGTGCCTAAGTCCAGATTTGAACTCAGGTTTTCTGCATTCCATGAACAAAAATAGTTCATTAGCCATTTCAAAAAGAGTTTAAAAAAGTAACTAAAGAAAACAATACACTAAAAATTAGAATGGGATAAATGGAAGTGAATGACTCAACAAGACTTCATGAATCTGTCAAACAAAAAAAAAGAAAAAAATAGAAGAAAATAAAAAAAAATATCTCCTAGGAAAAACAACTTACCTGGAAAATAGATCTAGAGACAATCTAAGGATTATATGGCTTCCTGAAAGCCATGATGAAAAAAAGAACCTAGACATCATCTTACAGGAAATCATAAAAGAAAACTGCCTTGATATTTTAAAATCAAAAAGTAAAATAGTCATTGAAAGAATCCACTGATCACCTACTGAAAGAAACCCCAAAATTAAATCCCCAAAGAATATTGTAGCTAATTTTCAGAACTATTATACCAAGGAAAAGATACTGTAAGCATCCAGAAAGAGAAAATTTAAATACCAAGGGGCCATAATAAGGATCAACCAGGACCTAGCAGCTTCCACCTTAAAGGATCGAAGGACCTGGAATCTGATATTCTGAAAAGCAAAGGAACTGAAATTATAGCCAACAATAAGATATACAGCTAAAATGAGCATTATCTTTCAGGAAAGAAGATGGACATTCAATGATATAGGTAAATTTTACTTATTTCTAATGAAAAGACTGAAACTGAATAAAAAATCTGATCTCCGAACACAGAACTCAAGAGAAACATAAAAAGGGAAAAAGGGGGAAAAAACTCTTGAGAATTATATTTTCTGTTATGGATATACTTAGAGAATGAGGGTATAAATTGATTTTATTATGATAATATAAAAAAATTAGAGGTAGAAAAGGGCTCACACTGGAAAAAGAAGAAAAAAGAGGTAAAATAATAGAAATTATATCACAGAAAGAGGCAAAGAAAACATTATAATTGAGGGAAAGAAAAAAGGGGGATGAGCATTGTGTTAATATTAATCTCATCAGTTATGCCTCTGAGAGAATAATAGATGTATTTTGTATCAGAAAGAAACTTGTCTCACCTTATAAGAAAATAGGAGGGAAAGGGGGAAAAGACAGGGAAAGACTATTAAAAGAGGAAAAAAAGAAGAATCACAGGAAAGGTGTAAAAAAGGGGGTGGGGCTCTAAAAAGGAACTACTGTTTGAGGAAAGTGTTCATCAAAAGCAAAATACTGGGGAAGAGGGAAGTGGTATAGGAAAGAGAAAAGCATAACCTAGGGTAAATAAGATGGCAGGAAATGCAGAATTAGTTATTTCAACTGTGAATGTGAATGGGGTTAACTCTCCCATAAAGTGGAAGGGGATAGCAGGCTGGATTAAATGTCAGAATCCAACAATATGTTGTTTACAAGAAACACATTTAAAGCATAATGATATATACAGAGTGAAGGTAAAAGGCTGGAGCCAAATTTATTATGCTTCAAGTGAACAGAAAAAAAAGCAGGGGTAGCAATCCTGATCTCAGATCAAGTAAAAGCAAAGATAGATCTAATTAAAAGAGACATTATCCATAGATAATGAAGCAATATCAATTCTAAACATATATGCACCAAGTGGCATGGCATGGAAATTCCTAGAAGAAAAGTTCAGAGAGATGCAAGAAGAAATAAACAGCAAAACCATGATAGTGGCGAATCTCAATCTGGCTCTCTCAGAACTAGATAAAACAAAGCACAAAATAAAGAAGAAAAAAGTTGAGGACGGAGATTAAAAAATGTTAGAAAAGTTAGATATGATAGATCTTTGGAGGAAATTAAATGGGGACAGAAAGGAGTTTACTTTTTTCTCAGTAGTTCATGGAACTTATACAAAAATTGACCATGTGTTAGGACATAAAAACTTCAAAATCAAATGCAGAAAGGCAAAAATAATAAATGCATTTTTCAGATCATGAAGCAATAAACATCACATGCAATATAAGGCCAAGAGAAAATAGACCAAAAAGCAATTGGAAACTAAATAATCTCATCCTAAAGAATGAATGGGTAAAACAGAAAATTACAGACACAATTATAAATTTCATCCAAGAGAATGGCAAAAATGACGTGCAAAAATTTGTGGGATGCAGCCAAAGCAGTAATAAGGGGGAAATTTATATCTCTAGATGCTTAATTGCATAAAATAGAGAAAGAGAAAATCAATGAATTGAACTTGCAACTAAAAAAGACTAGAAAAAGAACAAATTAAAAACCCTCAATCAAATACCAAACTTGAAATGGTAAAACTAAAAGCAGAGACTAATAAAATTGAAAGTAAAATACTATTGAATTAATAAACTAAAAGTTGGTTTTATGAAAAAACCAACAAAATAGATAAACCTCCAGTTAATTTGATTAGAAAAAGGAAAGAGGAAAATCAAATTGTTAGTCTCAAAAATGAAAAGGGAAAACTCTCCACTAATGAAGAGGAAATTAGAACAATAATTAGGAGTTATTTTGCCCAACTTTATA
>JAJPUD010032921.1:0-11640 GCA_023553655.1 Myrmecobius fasciatus
GGAAAGTGTTTTGTAGTTTAGTTCCTATAGTTTCTGACTTTTCCTTCTTTAAGCGATTTGTAATGTTAATTTTTCTGAGATCATAGTGTTCTATAATCCACAGCTATAGAGAAGCACTGAGAGAATATTGGTAGAAATGGGCTTTTGTGGCAGATAATAGTTTGACATTGAAAGTACTATGTAATTTCCCAAAAGCAATCCATTCTGCTCTTTTCCTATTTAATTCTGGGACTATCTTCAGGGCTTGTCAAAAATATACATATTGATGTTCTAATTTGATAGACTGCCTTACACAGACCCACTGATATGTATTCTCTCACTCTCTTTCTCCAATTCTTCTCATGGCTCTTTCAGACTTTTCTGTTCAGAGCCCAGTGATTGTTCAGAATTATGACAACTGCATAACTCACACCTGGCAATTTATCATCATCATTGGAACTGGAAATGAGCAGTAGGAATTGGACCTAGGACCTTGTATGTGCTCATTCTTAATAAGGAACTGAGTCCTCCATCCTTTGCTTACCCTAATAAACATTCTCTCAATCAAGGTTTACCCTTAGTGTGACACCAACCTATCAGAGATCAATACTCAGACTAATCCATTCCTTGAATTAACAATTAATGTTCTCTCAGCTTCCATAGTCACACCACTGTTTCAGTCCTAGCACAACATTGTGCTCTATTCTCCTTGCTAATCTCAGAATTAAGAAATCTTTAGAGTTGGAAGGTACTTCTTCAGAAGCATCTAGTCTAAGCCACACTTGGCCAAAATTTTCTTTAATAACATCTCTATCAATGAATTATCTGGCCTCTTATTTGAAAACATTAAATGATATGAAATCCAATTACTTTCTGGAGATAGTTCATTTCCCTTTTGGACATCTGTAATTGTTACTACATTTTCCTTTATATTGAAAGTAATTCTATTCTTCTTTAAATTCCACCCATAGCTTCTAGTTTCGTCCTTTAGGTCAAATATTCTATATTTATTCTTCTTCCACCTGAGGGACTTCAAATACTTGAAGGCTCCTTTCACTCTCCAGTTTCTTTCCTTCCTTCCCTCCCATCTTCTACATGATAAAATTTTCATTGCTTCTTTCAAGTAATCCTTGTGAGGCATGTTCTATAGTCCTTTTACAATCATTATCCTGGATATCACCTTTATAATGTCCCCCCCCCATCTCGTTTACATTTTTACTGCAATGTGGTACCCAGGACAGAATACTGTACTTTAGAAGTGGTATAGCCAATAGCATAGTAGATTGGAACTATGACCAACTTTATTTTGGGCACGATGCCTCTCTTGATTGAATTATAAAATAGCATTAGATTTTATTTTATTTTTTGGTTGCTGCTGTTGACTCTTGTAGAATTTACAGTACACCCAAACTCCTGATCTTTTCAGAGAAATTATCATCTGGCCATACTTATCACATCGTATACTAGTGAAGTGGAGTTTTTGAGCCCAAGTACCCAATTGCATCTAAGTTCCCTGAGAACAGAAACTATTTTACTTTTTTAAACAAACATTTTAGGCTCAATGCCTAGAGCATTGGTCCTGGAGTCAGAGAGATCTGAGTTCAAATGTGGCCTTAGATGTTTATTAACTAAGTGACTTTAAAAAAGTCACTTAGTTTCTGTTGCCTCAGTTTGTTCAAATGTGAAGTGGGGAGAATAATAATACTTATCTCCCAACATAAACTATATAATATTTGGACAGTGCTTTGCATACCTCAGGGGGTTATATAAATGTAGATAATATTGTTGTTCTTATCATTGTTGTTTTTATTATTATATTTTTTCTTTGTGTCCCTGCAACTTAGCAAAATCACTGGCACATATGTAGTAGACAGTTGATCAGTATTTGTTGACTGGTTAATAATTTCCTATCCCTAATATTATAGGATTTCCAAAGTCTTTAATTTAATATGCTTCAAATTTTAAATGTCTCTGATTTACATTGATATAGGAGACTCCTATCACTGATGCAGAACTCTCCTATTTCAGACTTTCACAAATAATCTTCATGAGTTGGTGTGCCCAAGAACATTCATGTGGATGGTCAAACTTTTGGTGATTAATTTCTCTGTAGTTGCCTACTACTTTTTCCCCAGTTGAGTATAAAAATCCTGGAAGAGAAGGGACAGTTAAGTTTTTTGTCTATATTTTTCTAATGCCTATTAAAATACCTTACTTATACATCAATGGTATTTAGAAAATGTTTTTTTAATTGAATTTATATTGATCTCTTTTATATTTCATTTTGTTTCTTTTGGCCTATCTAGGTTTGTTGAGGGAATAGCTAGATGGCCCAGTGGATAGAGTGCTGGGCCTGAAGCTAGGAAGACTCATTTTCTTGAGTTGACATCTGTGCTCAGACACTTATTACTAACTGTGAGACCCTGGGCAAGTCACTGAACTCTTTGCCTTGATTGCTTCATCTATAAAATGAGCTGGAGAAAGCAATGGCAAACCTATCTAGTATCTTTACCAAGAAAACCCCAGGTGGGGTCATGGAGAGTTGGACATAATTAAATACCTGTACAGCAGTCTGCTGAAATCTTTTTATATCTTTACAATGTCATCCATTGTGTTAGCTATCCTTCCCAGTTTAGTGTTATCTTCAGATATGATAAATATGTATTTTTTGACACCATCATTCAAGTAATTGAGAAAAATATTCTACAGATTTCTGGGGTGCTTCACTCGAGAACTAACTTCCAAGTTGACATTGAGCATTAATGACTACTCTTTGGATCTGGATTCTCAACTAGTTCCATATCTTTCTATTATACTAGTATCCTTTCTTCATATGGATTATAACAAAATGTAAAATATTTTGCTAAAATCTAATTATCCAAATTGTTCCCTTGATTTACCAGTCAAGTTATCTTATCTCTCTTAAAAAGACAAAATTATTCTAACTTCTTTATAATGGAGCCTTATTGACCTAAGTGAACACTGCTTCTCTGCCTAAGTATCTAACCATTCTTTAAGCTTTTCTATTATTTTGGCAGAATTGAAATTGTGCTAAGCAGCATATAGAATTTAGAGAACCTTTGCTTGTCATTTACTTCTTGACTCTGCCTAGACTCATGATTGTTTCCATGATGTTCTCATTAATACTCTGGAGTACCCTTTCTCTCTTACCTTTTTACCCTATGTCTGGTAACTTCTATTTTTTTTTTCTTTTCTTCCTAAACTGTTGAATATTACTAGAGAAAATCATGAAAATATGCAGCCTAAGATTGAGTACAAGATCATGTTATTTAACCTCAGATGTTTATTACTGCTTGAAAATCCTTTTATTCATTTCACATCAACTCTTTGTTAAATTCCCCACAGCAACTTTTCCACACCTACCTTGATCTAAGGAGATGTTCTTACCTCCTGTTTTATTGGAAAAAATGCCATCCATTGTGACCCCCCTCTACATATATCAAAACTTACTTGTAGCTTTACAATTTTTCCTTCCTCTTTTCTTTTCTGGGAACCTACTCTAATAATCACTTCCCTTCCCCCTTAGTTCTACAGTCTTTTCCTCATCATTAAATCCTTTCCTTTTATCAACAGACATATCAGTTCTCTTGCCATAGATCCCATTGTATTACCCTTTCTTGTGGTCCCATAGTTATTCTTCTTTCTTTCCACAATATACTCTCCTAAAAAATAATTTGACCCATTGCCTCTATTTTCTCACAACTCATTTAATCATTTTGCCTTTGCAAACTGTCCTATTCCCATCCCATCACTTGACTAAAACTACTTTCTCATAGTTAATCAGTGCCTTCCTAGTCACCAAATGGAGAGATTCTTTCCAGTTTTTATTCTTCACCACCATGTAGCATTTGGTACTTTAATATCCTCAAATTTTTTTTCTATCCTTGACTCCAATGGCACAGAATTGTTCTTGTTCTCCCTCTCTGGTTATGCCTTCTTTGACTCTTCTTCCCACTTTCTAAGTGTGAGTATTCTCAAAAATTATATCACTGTTTCTTTTCTGCATTCTTTTCCTCTGAGATCAAGTGTACTATCAGAGCTTCATCTGTCATCCCCCCAACAGGTGATTGTCAAATTCATGTCTGACATTTCTTTTAGATTCCAGACTAGTATTTCCACCTGACTATTGGATGTCTTCATTTAGAAGACTTAACCTCAACATTTCTAAAACTGAACTCCTTATACTTCTAAAAAACTCTTCTTTTTTGTCTAAGCTTTTTCTGTTAAATAACACCATCATCCTCTATGTTACTTAGGTTCAAACTCGGAGACATTTTTGATTACTCTTTCCTTCGACATTCAGTTAGTCCCCAAATATGGTTTATTTTTTAATCTCTGTAATATTTCACCAACCTGTCTTTTGCTATCCACTTTCAACACTATCTCTTGTACAGCCCCTCTTTACCTCTTTACTTTGACCATTAATATAACCTCTTAATTTGTTTTTTTGTCTCCAAGCTCTTAATCCTTTACATTGTTGCCAGGTTGATCTTCTTTATCCACACATGTGCTCTCATTACTTTATAGCTCAACAATTTTTATAGACTATATTGTCTACTAAATAGAGTCCAGACATTTCAGTCTAGAATTTTCTTCCATAGTCTGATTCCAATTAAACATTCCAGTCTTAATCCTTCTTTTCTGTCTTTTATTTCTGCCAAGTGGAACTTTGCATTTCCATGTTTTCCTTCTCTATGACTTTATTTACGCTTCTTCTGCCTCTTGAAATAGTTTCTCCTCCACTCCCTGTTACTCTAATCCTTTAAGGTCTGATGCAGTTGTCACTCCATGAAGCCTTCTTTAATCTCCCTATTTTCTCCCTTCCTAAGTTTCTTTACTATTTTGTACTTCTTTTTATGTTTTCTTCACTCTGACTTTTAGCTATTCCTCAAACTTAATTCATTCTTGCCTCTGTGTATTTGTACAAAATATATCATTCATACCTTTTAGACATCTTCTCCTCATCTCAGCTTCCTAGAACCCTTATCATCTTATTTATTTATTTTTTATTGAGGCAGTTAGTGTTAAGTGACTTGTCCAGGGTCACAGAGCTAGGAAGTATTAATCAGATTCGAACAAAGGTTCTCCTGAATCCAGGGCTGGTTGCTCTATCTACTGTGACATCTCGCTGTCCCATATTATCATCTTTTAAAGGTCATACTAGGAACCGCATCTTTGAAATCTCCTCCAAACCCCTAGTTATTAATGTTTTCACTACCATCAGATTACCTCATTTTTAAAAATCTGTATTATATCCTGTGATAGAAAGTAAGCTTCTTGAGGGTCAAGGATATTTGTTGTCTTTACTTTCCCAGAATTTAGCACAATGGCTTTTACAAGTAGATGCTTGATAAATGTTTGTTCATTCAAGTATTTTCTAGTATATTTTGATACATATGTATTCTTTTCATTACTAGATTTAAATATTTTTGCGGGTAGCTTACTTTTGAATTTATTTTAAATTATTTGCTTGTAGTGAATTTTCAGTAAATATTGGCCTAATTGACACATTGAAAGGTACATTTATGTTTTATAAGATACTTTTACTCTGAAATACATCAGCTTTTTTTTTCTCATCTACTGTCAAAGTATTTTTAAATTGAACAGAGATGGTTATCTTTCCCTGTCCAAGGTCTTGTACATAGTGGGCATTAATAAATATTCCATAAATAAGATATTAGAAAAGGGAAAATAGCTTCAGGAAAGTTAGTGACTTTCTGTAGGTTGCATATTGAATAAGAAGCATTGGCAAGAATAGAAATTAGATCTTTTGGCTTAGCTGTTTCATTGTACAATATGCTGTAGGAAATTAACTTGTTGATAAATTTAATAGACAGATCAAGTGGCTCTTTTCATTTTTATCTTATATTTATGTCACTGCATATAAACTTGCAACAACTTTTCTAGAAACCAAATCTAGTCACAGAGTAGTTTAAAAAGTTCCTTTTTTGAAAAGAAGTAGGTCTGGGGCAGCTAGGTGGCATAGTAGATAGAGCACCAGTCCTGAAGTCAGGAGGATCTGAGTTCAAATTTGTTCTCAGATACTTACAAACACTTCCTAGCTCTGTGACCCTGGGCAAGTCATTTAACCCCAATTGCCTCAGCAAAAAAAAAAAAAAAAAAGTAGGTCAGGTAAAATATGAAAGATGGTGAGCACCAGTGTTTTTGTATCACTTTATTGCTATTCTTAGATTACAATGCTATATATAGTTTGTGATATTTTTATTTTTTAAATTTTAGTTCATTAGCAGTTTTCTAATTGAAATAGTTCATGCTAATTATCCTCATAATTTTGTTGATATTATGAATTGTAAATTATATTAACATTTTTTATTTGTAGTTTGAAATATCAGGTTCATAACAAATAGACTATCTTTTATTTTGGATTATTTTGGATAATATCTAGAGAAAAAATAAATTATAATGGGAAAATAGTGAATAATGGGTTTGGCAGTTCCTTAGAAGGAATTACAACAAAAATCCTTTGTAAAAACATTTATATTAGTTCTTCAACAAGCTATTTTTTTGAAAGGCTGGGATGTGAGCATTCTTTTAAATTTGATATTTTTTCTTTTGTATTGTCATATTTAAAATGAACTAATTTTATTTTTGATTTATATTATGAACTTTTAAAATAATTTAGTAAATATTTTTTCTTTTCAGTCAAAGGCCATTGGTTTGCTGGATGCAGATGTATATGGCCCTTCAATTCCAAAGATGATGAATCTTCGAGGAAATCCAGAATTATCAGAGAGTAAGTAAATTTAGGGTAGAGTTAAGGAACATTTAATTTACAAGATATTAATGTGTTTTATGTTGGAGAAAGGAAACATTTTATTATAATGGTTCTGTCCTTTATATTTTAAAGGATTTCTCAAAAGTTGCTTTTTTTTTTGTAAAAATAGAATTGTTTCTTTGTGTTCATATTGAACTTTTAATGCTTTAATCATTACATCTTCTTGAAAAGCTCCCAAATGTGGAAAATAACAAAGAAATTTTCTGATTTAGAAATAAAAAATTTGAAAAAATGGGTGCTTTTTCTGAATTAAATTTAACATGAACAATTTTTATTAGAAATTGAATGTTTTGCACATAAAAAACTGATTGAAAATTAAATTGGATCATATATTTGTGTGCATACTTGCTTTGAATTAAATTTTTTATTTTTATGGCATTAGAGACTGAATTGGTTTTAAGAGACAACTTTGTATTTTTCCTGTCTCTATAGGCAGTAATATTATTACTGTTATCCCAGGAGAAGAAAGAATTGAACATTGTTTATCATTGATGTATTTTAATATGTTTTAAAAACATAGTTAAGGAAAATATATTGTGAGTCTCATAGTTAGGTATGATTATTAATATTTAGTTTGAAAGAGTCATTTGTAAGACTTTAGGGATTCTCTATTGAAGATCTTGTGTTATTAAAACTGGCCCAAGTGACTTTATAATATAAGCACTTTAAAAAAAAAATTTGCTTGCTTCAAGAAGGGAAAGATGGTGTAACTTAAATAGTCACCTTATTCCAGTTTCTTTGTTCTTTGTCCTCTTAGTAGAATGCATACTTGGTTTGTGAATATGTGACATGAGCCAAGATGTCAAACTTCCACAAAGGAGGAATAATGAATTTGCATACTTTAAATGATAAACTCATTATGTCTGCTTCTTGATTAAAGTAATGTGAAAATCTGGTGCACGCAACACATGAGTGATGGCAGAATGGAGCTTTCGGTGTCAGTTTCTTCATAAATCATTCTGTTCAGTCTATGCCAACATAAATACTTGAAGTGAACTTTAATTTCTTTTCTACTTGTTTTACTGAAGCTGTAATCTTACATCTGATGTTTGCAAATTGGCTGCCATTAAAGAGACTTTCTTTGAAGGGAAAGGATAAGGTCTTGGAAAGCTTAGTCTGAATAAAATACTTTTAGTGTGGAAGCATTAAAAAACTGATCTTGCTTGGACCTACTGAGGAAGAAAATAAGATGATTAATGCATGAAGAATGAAGAATGCATGTTAAAAAAAAGAAAAATATATTTATCTGCAAAAATTTGAAACCTGGAAATTTTATATTAATTGGCATCCCTGACAATTGTCTCTTCTCACTTGAATCAGACATCCTCTCTTTATTACGAATGCGTATATAGACATAGTAAATTATCTTTTAACAGTGCAGAGAAACTATAGAGTATAATGTTAAAAGTGATGTCAGAATGGAAGGTTTTAGAGAAATGTAAACAATGACCTGAGTACCAGTTCTTTATTTTATTCCATTTATTAGCTAACCTAGTTGTTTAAAAGGTATAACAGTGGACTATACTCTGTCTTTCCATCAGTCAATTAATTGTCATTCTGAATATTATGCTATTGTCAATTTTCTGACATTTATTTCTGATTCATTTTGATTTATTATTTATTAAGTTTTTCAAGTTTGGCAGATTCAGATTTTCCTTTCAATATCTTTTTTTTTCTTTTTCTCTTCATGTTAACTTTGAAATACCACATCTCTCTTATTTAAATGACATATTAACCTTGGTCAGCTATAGATTAGGTGTTGCATGTGATTTTTAGAGAGCCTGTATTTTTGTGATGGAAGAAAATTTTAAGTTCTCAAGACTCTTGACTGTCTCAGTTTTGAGGAATTCCATTTATACTCAGTGACATTGTTTATTTGCACATCTTGTTATGCACAAGGGTAGAAAAAGGGGGAATGAGCCAGTGTTGAGGAAGTATATTATGCAAAATCTCATCAACAGGCTGACATTTTAATGGCTGTAAACGACCAACTACATTGAGAAGAGACCTTCTGAACTTAATGGAATTTAGCATAGCATCTCTTTAACTTGTGTAATGGTAAAACACCCCTTTTTAGTGCAAATGATATTGGTTAAATGTTTTTCCTCTTTGGTTAGCAAATACTGAATATTTGAATTTCAGCTTGTAGCCTAATGAACTTCTAAATTATAAAAACTAAAGAGCAAAAGGACTTGAAACTGAAAAGGAGACCAGACTCTTAAGAAATTGCATAAAAAATTGTCTTGATTATGGTGACATTTAGCTAATCTAATGAGTATTTATTTATTTATTTTTTTGGGCGGGGGTAGAATGGTATGTCACCCAGATTTTACTAGACTTTCTAAAACTGTTTATTTCTTAAAATATATGTTATCTTTCACAGCACTGCAGTGATTAGACCTAAATAGTATTTTCAAATTTTATTACTACTTAGTGTTGCTGCTTAAGTATGTGTCTTGTTATGCCAAGTTAATAAAGTAGAAAATATTAGATGATGAGAAAGACTACTAAAATTTAAACATTAGATACTTTTATTGAGGACAGTGCCAACAATCATATCTTCCATGATTGTTTTGAACAAATTTTTTTTACAATAGCTTTTTATTTTCTTATTTTATTTTTATTAAAGCTTTTTATTTGCAAAACATATGCATAGGCAATTTTCCAACATTGACCCTTGCAAAGCTTTCTGTTACAAATTTTTCCTTCTTACCCCTCACCCCCTCTCCTAGATGGCAGGAAGACTAATACATGTTAATTATGTTAAAATATTTGACAGATCGAATATGTGTATATATATTTGTACAGTTATCTTGCTGTAGGAAAAAAAAAAACCTGAGGAGGAAAACATAATATAAGCAAACATTAATAGAGAATGTGAAAATGCTATATTGTGGTCCAGACTTCAATTCCACAGGCCTCTCTCTGGGTGTATATGGCTTTCTTCATCACTGAACAATTGGAACTGGTTTGAAACATCTCATTGTTGAAGACAGCCATGTCCATCAGAATTGATCATCATATAGTCTTGTTGCCATGTACAATGATCTCCTGGTTCTGCTCATTTTACTTAGCATCAGTTCATGCAAGTCTCTCCAGACCTCTCTGAAATCATCCTGCTGGTCGTTTCTTACAGAGCAATAATATTCCATAACATTTATATACCATAATTTATTCAGCCACTCTCCAATTGATGGGCATCCATTCAGTTTCCAGTTTCTAGCCACTACAGAAAGGGCTGCCACAAACATTCTTGCACATGTGGGTCCCTTTCCCTCCTCTAAGATATCTTTGGGATATAAGCCCAATAGAAACACTGCTGGGTCAAAGGGTATGCACAGTTTGATAACTTTTTGAGCATAGTTCCAAATTGCTCTCCAGAATGGTTGGATCTGTTCACAGTTCCACCAACAATGTATCAGTGACTCAGTTTTCCCCACATCCCTATCAACATTGATCATTATCTTTTCCTGTCATAGCCAATCTGACACGTGTGTAGTGGTATCTCAAAGTTTTCTTAATTTGCATTTTTTTGATCAATAGTGATTTGGAGCACCTTTTCATATGATTATGAATAGTTTTAATTTCATCATCTGAAAATTGTCTGTTCATATCCTTTGACCATTTATCGATTGGAGAATGGCTTGAATTCTTATAAATATGAGACAATTCTCCATATATTTTAGAAACGAGGCCTTTATCAGAACCCTTAAATGTAAAGATGATTTCCCAATTTATTGCTTCCCTCTTAATCTTGTCTGCAGTAGTTTAGTTTTTTAACTTAATATAATCAAAATCATATATCTGGTGTTCAATTAAGAGTTCCAATTCTTCTTTGGACACATTCCTTCCTTCTCCACAGGTCTGAGAGGTAAACTATCCTATGTTCCTCTAATTTGCTTATAATATCACTCTTTATATCTAGATCTTGAACCCATTTAGATCTTATCTTGTTCTGTGGTGTTAGATGTGGGTCAAGCCCTAATTTCTTCCATACTAGTTTCCAATTTTCCCAGTAGTTCTTGTCAAATAATGAGTACTTATCCCAAAAGCTGGGGTCTTTGGGTTCATCAATCACTAAATTGTCATAGTTATTGCCTAGTTTGTCCTGTGATCCTATCCTATTCCACTGATCGACTGCTCTATTTCTTAACCAGTACCAAATGGTTTTGATGACCACTGCTTTATAATATAGTTTTAGATCTGGTATAGCAAAGATACCTTCATCGGCCTTTTTTTTCATTAATTCCCTTGAAATTCTTGACCTTTTGTTCTTCCAAATGAATTTTGTTACTATTTTTTCTAGATCTGTAAAATAATTTCTTGGGAGTTTGATAGGTATGGCACTAAATAAGTAGATTAGTTTGGGTAGTATTGTCATTTTTATTATATTCGCTCTGCCTACCCATGAGCACTTGATGTTTTTTCAATTGACTAGGTCTGACTTTATTTGTGTGGAAAGTGTTTTGTAGTTTAGTTCATATAGTTCCTGACTTTCCTTTGGCAGATAGATTCCCAAATATTTTATACTATCAACAGTTATTTTGAATGGAATTTGTTTTTGTATCACTTGCTGCTGAACTTTGTTGGTAATATATAAAAATGCTGATGATTTATGTGGATTTATTTTATATCCTGCAACTTTGCTAAAGTTGTGAATTGTTTCTAGTTATTTTTTAGTTGAGTCTCTAGGGTTCTCTAAGTATACCATCTTATCATCTGCAAAGAGTGATAATTTGGTTTACTCATTACCTACTCTAATTCCTTTTATCTCTTTTTCTTCTCTTATTGCCAAAACTAACATTTCTAATACAATATTAAATAGTAATGGTGACAGTGGGCAG